>OZ005744.1:21452049-21729860 GCA_963930735.1 Dioctria linearis
CAATGCCTTTATGGTCCTAATGTCTCGATAACAATGTTTCTCCTCTACACATTTTTAAAGGTTGGCAGACACTCCCACCATATTCTGCAGCTCTTCTCTACAGATTAAAACCTATTTCAGAGCGTGGGATAACTTCTTCCGAGGAATACACTCCACAAAAGTGATGAAATGAGATTGAAAATTATGTCCTCAACATTTTAAAGGATAACGACAGAATACTCGGAAAGTTACCACAACGACAGAAGATTGAAATTATTTTTATGAAAAATATTTATTTACAATTAAGCATTTTGAATGCCCAAACTCAATAGTTGTAGCACCGTTAAAGTCTCTGATTTGTATTCAAACTAAAACTTTTTTTCTTACTTAAAGACTAGCTTTAACTCTCCAATGGCATAGGACAATAATGGTACCTCTCATATGTCGTGCAACACCTTTTAGTTCTTACAGATTTCCATGATTCGTAGAAACACTACCTACGCATACACAAAATTTTTAAACGGAATGGGTACTATTCCTAGTTTAAGTCTTACTTACTACATACATACAAAAATATGTACTTATTTTTGAATTATAGAGCCATTAGGTCAGACACGTAGAAATTGTGTTAAACATTAAAATAATGTTGAAAAATGCACAGCAGTGTGTATGTGTACTGACTCCCTCTTCCCTCTACCCCCATCATCATCATTTAACATGCTTAATAATTCTAAATTAGTCGTCTGGTGAATTTCAAACTTTTTGAATTGATCAATTTAAACTTGTTACAAAACTAAAAGTTATTCAACTTTGCTGACGACGGAAGTGCCACATATTTTAAATTACACGGTAAAAGTTTAAAAGCAAACCATACATAGTTAGCGCAGGTATCCACATTATGTACGTTCCATAAAGTTATGTTTCTACAGAGGAAAATTATGAACTACTAATTATAATAATATGTTATATGAGTACCATTTTAAAATTACGTATTCATGAAAAAATACTGAATTTTAGGGTTCCATACAACAAAAGGAAGAAACGAAACCCTTTTAAGAATGCTCGTTTATCCGTCCGTCTGTCTGTCACAGACTTTTTCTCGAAAATTGCGTGATGTAGGAATTTGAAATTTGGCAGAATCTTAGGTCTTCGTGACGTGGCCATATTTCGACAGTTAAAGGATATGAAAAATGTTTTTTCTGACTTTTAATGGGGGTCAGTCTGGCACCCTCAAAAATAATTTTTTTTTTGTATCGTGTGAGGTATCGTTTGAAAGAGTTATTTTGCTGAATTGGTTATGAAGATATGGTCCAAAATGGGGGGGGGGGGGGGTAAGTACCGTTAATCCTGGTCCTCTAGGTTTCTACTAAAGCTAAGATTTAGATTTAGATTCATTAGCGGGACTGAGAGGACGGACGAACTTGCTCGTCTTGGTGCAACCTCGGGGCACCCTCTTACACAACTGGGATAGCACTAAACCACCTTCTCTCTAATATATCGGCTTGAGCCGACTGCCAACACAGTCGTCTTTGATTAGATGACCCTTCAGGAAGAACTACAAAAGACCTGAGGAGCGGACCTAACCCGAACGAAACGAAAAAGCTATTGAGAGTAATCAAGCCAACCCTGAGAATATTGGTGTCATTCTTACTGAGCACTCTCTTCTCAGTGGTCACCTACACAAGATGGGGCTTGTTGGCGATCCAGTATGCAGAAGATGAGAAGAGGATTCCAAAACGGTGATTCACTGTCCTTGTAACTGTCTGGCTCTCTCAGGAAAAGGTTACATATTCCTTGGCCCCCACCTCCTTGCAAACTCCATGAAGCCGGTAGGGAGGGCTGGGAGCCAATTCTAAAGTTAATTGGTAAGAGTGTCCAGTTAAGACCTATGAGTAATTAGTCATAAGCCTGGAGAGTGAAAAATGGGCCCTGCTATGGCCTACGTTCCAGAGACCCTATAGGGGGCCTCAACCTCGAATTTCAATCAATTAAAGTTAAGATTTTGATATCATCAGGGCTAGTTGGGGGTTTGTTCTTTCTACGTTTGGCAAGGTTGGAGTATTCATACAGCAGGTGTCGAACGCTCTCAACCTCTTCCTCGCACATGCAGCTTCTGCAGAAGTTATTGTATGCGCATGTGATTAGTTTCCCTCCCCATTTGTGATTATCCAGCTTGCAAGCCTGTAAATCTAGAATCCTCTTCGCTGATTCTACGGTACTGTTCCGATAAGGTTACATTCATAGCTGAATCCTTTCTGGCCGAGCATCAGCTCTCTCACTGTGACCAGGCAGAGAAAAAATCTATCTTTGGCACCAAGTCTACCGAGCTCACTGCGACAACGCTGGACTAGGTGCGATCTAATGGTGTTCGAATCTAGAGCTTGGTTTACAACTTGGCTGTTAACATAAAGTACGTGGCAAGTTGATTCTAGCAGACTTACTGTGTTATTTATATATATAATCCTTTTAGTAGTCTGGTAAGCAGTAGGATTGTTGTTTTTGAAAGGATACTGACTATACTCCGTAGTCCCACTTTCACATAAATTTGCGAACCAGCTGTAAAAACAAGTAATTTGCCACACTCCTCTCTACTATAAGGATACAAGTCGAGAAAACTAAATGGCTCTTCTTAACCTTACTGTAAAATTTATTAAATTTTTTTCAATTATTCCAACCGTCCAATAATAAATTGTACTAAACTGTTGCCTCGCCAGATTGTGCATTTTACTTTAAAATCATGCGAAACAAGTCATACACCTACAAAATATACTTTTACTGAAACCCAAGGAAATCCTACGTGACTTCATAGAAATTTTCCCTGCATTTATCAGAACAACAGACCGTTTTGGCACTTTAAATGGAAATCTGTGATTTATGTGTCTATGGCATCTGTTGCGCTTTACCAGTGATTTGTCACGAACGAAGTGAATCTTTTTTTTTTATAATTTTTTATTTTTTTATTTTTTTTTTATTTGTTAAATGTGTTTGCATTTGGTGGTAGAGAGTTTTTATTTATGTTTGTGTGGTGGAAAAAGTGAGATATCGTAGAGTATTTAAAGGACAATAAACAATATAATAAGATTGGATAAAATCCTGAGGGTAGCGGTATCGGTCATCTGGAATTAAAGAAATTTGACATCGAATCTTATATTATACATGATGTTTCGGAATAAATGAGGCAATATTTTGGGGACTGGCTGGTAATACGGGTCGATAGGCACAAGAAATTGTATGGGAGATGTAGTGGCGCAGATAAGAATTCAGGGAAACACCCGCGAAATTTTTAAGGCCCCTCTTTTATCTATAATAGATAATATTTATTATAAAGAATACGTGATATGAATTTTATCAAAATCGGTTAAACAGATTTTGAAATATATCAATAATACGAAAAAAAGCCAAAAAACAAAAAATTACTCCTTGCCGCGCTCACTTAACGCTTAAAATATTTTTCAAAGTATGAACAATTAATCTAAACTTAAATTTTTTGAAAACCCTTAAATAATAAGCATTAATTCTTTTTTTTAGAAATTTACAGAAAATGTCTCGGCAGAATTTTTATTCACTCTTGGTGCCCGACAGGAATTATTTTCAGATTCTGTATCGGTCTCCAATAATATGCATAAAAATTCGAAAGAAAAAATGTTCAGCAAATTTCTAAAAAAAATTATGGCTTCTCTACATTAGGTCGAGCAACATTGTTAATTTTTTAATGGAATTGGAACATACAATCACGTATATACTATGTATACATGCATGTATGTACTATACGTACTGCATTCACTTATACTACATACATATTATGTTACCCACGAAAACCATCCAACGTAAACAAGGCAAGCAAAGTGTTTTTCTTATTTCAGGATATTTTCAAGAAACGAAAATAAATTATTCTCATAGAAACTGTAAACAGAGAGCAATATGTGCAGTGGTGTTGTTAATGAGAAGGGGTCGTACGGGTTCTTCTAACAATTTCCAGGAAGTAATTTTCTGGTACAATCAAAGCATGGTCATGCGATATTTTGGTAAAATGCTAGAATTGTTTGAAAATTTTAGTTACCAGTTTTGGGCAACTAAACTCGGAGGCCCCCTCCGGTGGAGTCTACGATTGCCTTATCTACGCCACTGGAGAGGTGGGGGTACAAAATGCGTGTTCAGTGAATTTGTTACTTTATCTCTTAATAGCCTGTAATAGGTACTCTTATTATACGCCCTATAAAGAAATCATAGCTAATACAATCCAAGCTTTCCAAGAACTACTCAACCGGCTCTCTATATATTCCTCTTGCGGCTGGAGTTACAGGATGACAAATTCAAAAAATTTGGCAAAATGTCTTCATTTTTTCAAACTTAGTCCCGTTTCCTACCAAAATGCATTATAAACAAGAATTTTTACGAGACCTGGAAACCTGAGAATATTATCTTCCAATTGACTTGACGCATGTACATACCTCTTTATCCACATGTAATCGTTCCTGCGGAAAAATTTTTCTTTGGAAAGTTTGAACGGATTTGTCAATCATAAAATCAAATCAGTAAAACTATTTTTATTGATTGCATGATAAAAGTATTAGAAGGTGTTGAAGGGAAGAAGGTAACAACCCCCCCCCCCCCCCCCCGGACAAACGACATATTTCTCACCAGCAACCCAATAATTTTTTTGTACATCTCGACTTGTACTACCAACCCCACAAAATATATCTCATTTATTTCGAAACACCCTGTGGAAAGAGTTGTAAGTATATTGAATAAAGGTATGTTTTTCGTGATTCATCTGTTGGTACATATTCGTATGGTATCCCAAATACCTCAAACTAGAAACGAATTATTTTCACATGTTCGGATTTAGATAATTGTAGTTGTTGTCGCGGATGCAGATTTTCATTATATTTAGTTACATTAAAAATTATATGACAACTGAAGTTTTCTGATGATGGATCTGCAATACTTATATGTTTGACGAACTAGTAAGTAATGGCAATAAGTTTTTATATTCTATGATAATAGTTCAATTGAAATGCTTTCTTCTCTCGTTTCTACTTCGTTTTCTAAATGAAAAGCTACAATTATATCCCAACACTATTACATATTGTTACGCGCCACAAAGTGATACAAGCGACATCTATTGGAAATGTAAACAACTTTAGGTTAGTGACATCCTAGTAAACTGGGTTTGGAGAATGGAATATTCAGCAAGGTTCTAGGATAATTTGTAGAGTATAAATACGGCGCTACTCACATCCAGGAGGTGAACACTCTCCAACTCTATGTCTTAACTAAGACAATAAATAGCAAAAAATCGAGCAGCCCTGACAAAATTTCAAATTCAATCATCAAAAAGCTACCTCCCATAGCACTCGATTTCCTCGCAACCATTTTTAACAATTGCATAAATAATTGTTACGTTCCGAAGAATTTTCCCCATCCCGAAAAAATCTTCGTCTAAAGACATTAATGAATTTAGACCAAACTCCCTCATTTCAAATTTGGGAAAGCTTTTTGAAAAAGTTATCCAGCTACAAATAACAATTACCTGTGAAGAAAAACACATCCACCAAAATTCTCAATTCGGCTTCAAGCCTAAACATTCTACATTCCACCCTTTACTAAAATTCCACACGGATATTACAAGAGCTCTAAACAGAAACGAATGCCCGGTCGGGTGCTTTCTCGACGTTGAAAAGCTTTCAATTCAGTTTGGATGGCAGGGCTAATATACAAATTAAATCAATTCGGCTTTGCTCCACACCTAAACTTATCCACAGTTTCCCAACTTCTAGGAAATTTTATGTGGAACTTGATGACCACAAATCTCCGCTCAAAACAATCGCAGAAGGAGTCCCCTAGGGCTCCATATTGGGCCCAATACTCTTCAACCTCTAAACCTGAGACCAACCTCAAAATGAAAGCGGCACAACACTACTCTTTGCCGATGACTCCCTCACATACGTGCAATCTCGCTGCCCGGTGCTGGCGGTCAATAAAGTCAACCTTCACCTCAGCAAGCTGGCCTCTTATCACAAAAAGTGGGGGATCAAAATGAACGTCCAAAAGTCCGAACTTGTCTGTATTCGGAAACCTAGCACCGGGCGAAACCGCCAAGTCGCTAAATCCAAAAGAATTACGGCCGTGTATAATGGAGGAGCAATAAAGCCCACACAAACAGCAAAATATCTAGGAGTAAATTTCCATGAACTCCTACGGTTCAATAACCATGCTAAAGTAACCATTAGCAGAGTCAATTTCGCGTACAGCCTTATAAGCTCTAACAACTCAGACAAAACTACTCATGTACAAGCAACTAATAAGGCCTGTCATCACTTATTGCTTTCCCATATGACACACAATCTCCCCACTTATATGAACCGCCTTAGCAAGCTCGAAAGAAAGATTCTTAGAGCTTGCACAGGACTCCATAGAAGACTCAACGGAAAATACTACCGCAACGAAGTATTGTACGAGGCAGCCAATATAACTCCTATCAAGGAATATCTGTTCGGTCAAACCGAAAAACAAGTCGACAAAACCCCTATCCATTCAAACCCTACAAACATCTACCTCCACGAAGATAGAATAAGTTTCTATGACACCAAAGCAGATTACTACAGGGGGTAATGCCAAATAACCTCAAGAACCAGGGAATGTCTCTGATGAAACCTGCCAGTATAGGAACTTCCTAAAGATCCCAAAACATATCCAATCCTCATTCCCTCCCAGTCCCTCCCAAATTTAACAACAAACTCTTGCGAGAAAGTCATTAACTACAGCTGATGTGGACCAGCAGCTGTAAGGAAAAGAACAAACAACAACACGAGAAATGATAAAAACCAAATCAAAGATCAACAAGAAGAAAAAGCAAAACATCTAATCGAACTGAGGGCCAAAGATAAGCCCCAACGCCCTAAAGAGGACAATCTGAAGGATGTGAAAAATCATCTAACAAAATCCAAAGACGGAAGACAAGGAAGAAATTTGAAAGCGCAAAAGCACTTGACTTGACTCCAGGAGGCGAGTCTTATATCAGACAGTGAAGTGAACGAAGTAAACTATTTGGATGGCGATAATTATATGCACAGTACTAGCGTTAACTATAAAGAGTTGATTTGATAGCTATTTGTGAATTTGTGAGAGTAAACAGTAAAGTTAAATAAAGAAAGAACTTTTGAATGATTATTGAAATATTGTAACAATATTACATTCTAAACAGCACGTGAAATTTGTTAGGATTCGATGTTCTTCTTCTTGTTTTTACTTTTTTTTATAAGCAAAGCATACGCTTACTTCGGTACACATAAAAGTAGATATTGTAAGAATCGCAAAAAAATTCTTACTGTCTGACTATTCGAGATTCGAACTATGATTCTTTGATTTGTATACTTCTGTACCATATCCACTAGGCCACCAACATTCATATCATTAATTGCCGCTTTAATATGAAATGTAGTGTGAGATCCTATTTATCTCAGCTGAAGTCCCATTCTGCTAACCATATTCTAACTACATACACTGTAAAAAAAAAGTACGACAATTCCCTAAATTTAAGACACGTTTTTTCCTAAAAATAAATGTCATTTTCTCAGAAATAAAGGAAAATCAGTTTAATTTCCCCAAAGCAAAGGAACATTCAATGGATGTAGGTATTTGGCACCAGAAAACCTATATAGTACATAAAATTCCCGAAATGTTAAGCTTTCTCGGATAAAAGAAGAAAACATTCAATAAAGTAGATATTATTCGACATTTCGAAATACCTACATTTTAGGGATAAAAACTTATTCCACTTTCTCCAAGGTGGAGCTTTGCCTAATTTTATCAAAAAATACCTAAGCTTAGTGGCACAAATTGTTGCCACTCACTTTAAGGAAAAAAGTTTTATTGTGTATCATACTTAAGGAAGGATTTAAAATGCTCGACATTTTTGTTCTATCAGGTTGGCAGCACACTAGGAAGAGACTTCTTCAAATGAACAAAAATCGTTAAAACCATCATTAAATTTCATTACAAGTATACGGAGAAAGTTTCGCAGAGACTGTGCAATGCAAGATTATTATTAACTGTAAAACATATAGGCTCGATTATGGACAATAAAATAACCGATCATGTTCATACCGGTCGGCCAACCGAAAATTTAAGATAAGTTTTGTGGAGGTGTTAAAATAGAATAGAATATTTGTGCATTTGGAAGATATACGGGTTTTCCAATAAGAGGTGTTATTTTAATTAGCCCGCTATTTCCGTAGATGTCACTTTTGGAGCTGTCATTTTGACAAGTAGAAACTACGCCATTAATAAAAATGGAACGATACACGATTCAACAATGCACTGAAATTATTAAAATTCACAATAAAAATGGTGAAAATGTGGCAGAGACGGTTCGTAAAACTCGAACATTTTTGGGTCGTCGTGAAGCACCTTGTCGGACCGCAATACAAAGATTGGTAGAAAAATTCGAGCTGTCGGGACAAGTTATTGATGTGAAAAATAAAACCCGTGCACGTCGCTCAAGAACAGCCGAGAATATTGCTGCTGTAGCCGAAAGTGTTGAAGAAAACCCAGGTTTGTTCATTCCTCGTCGTTCTTTGGAATTAGGCATTCCACAAACGTCATTACACCGTATTTTGCATAAAGATTTGGGTCTTAAGGCTTATAAAGTTCAGTTAACACAAGAACTCAAGCCGGCCGATCATCAACAACGTCGAGTCTTTGTGATTGGAGCCTTGAATTACATGAAAATGATCCGGAATTCCATCGAAAACTCATCTTGAGTGACGAGGCCCATTTCCACCTCGATGGCTTCGTCAACAAGTAAAATTGTCGCATCTGGGGCTCGGAAAACCCAAGAGTTATTGTTGAAAAGCCTCTCTATCCTCAACGTGTGACTGTTTGGTGTTTGGTTTCGTGAAAATGATATGGTCCTGTAGGCGTGGTCGTGGTGGTCATTTGGCTGATGTTATTTTCCATTATTAACGGCATACCTTCCTCTTTATAATGAAATAAAGATCCGATCATTTATCTCAAAAAATGGCATTTTTCTTTGAATATCAAAATAACACCTCTTATTGGAAAACCCTTTACAAGATTTACAATCTTTTTCTTAGTACCAATTTGGGTGGAATACAATAATACAACGGAAAACTAAAAAAAAAAAAATCTAAATTAACTGTTAAAAAAATACAACAGCAAAAAAAATTGGAAAACAGCGAATGATATTAGATGAAGAAAAACAAAATAATAATAATAAACACTAATAACAAGTAAATAATGAATAAATAAGTAAAATTAAGATAAAAAACATAATAAAAAACGAAAAAATTATAGCAAATGGAAATGAATAAATACGACAATAATAAAATAATAATAATAATCTGCGCGTACGGGTCATTATAAAAAGAAAAGACAACAAAGCTACTTATATCAAGAAATTTACAAGAAGACGCCTGAAAGTGCCAATCGAGTTAGCCTTCTGGATGTTGTGTGGTAATGAATTCCACATTCAAGTAATTTGAACGATATAAGATCTATCAAAAACCGAGGTCTGAGAACGTGGAATTAGCAGTTTGTAACCTCTGGTAGAGTTCAAGGGTTGAAACATGGTCCTCAAGAAATCGGGCTGAGAGTTGTGAAGTAAATTGAATAGGAAGAGTAATGCTCTTCTGCGCCTTAGATATACTTCAATAGAGAAACCTAGTAGTGCAAAATTCATGTGAGACACATGATCAAATCTTCGTAACCCGAAAACAAACCTTACACAATCGCTAAATGCAACATGTAATTTTCTGGAGCAGTATGAATTTAGAATCGCGAAAAACAAGTGAACCGTGTGTAAAATGCTGTAATATTAAAAACTTTACCAGATGACAACGTACCTTGGGGAAAAGCATTCTAGCAGACAACCATAGGCGGCGGAGGGTGGCGTAGATCTTCGATAGGTTAGAGTTGACGAGATCACAACACTTCACATTAGAGTTTAAGGTGACTCCGAGGTTACGGACTTTATCCACGTAGGGAATTGAAAAACCATTCAAAAGAATAGGAGGAATTGATGAAGTGTTGGCCTCGCATTCACTGTAACCTGAAAGATGTATTGTAAATCCCATTAAATTTACTCCCTTTCTAGGTTTACATTGTTGGCGGTGGAAAAGCATGTTCGAGATCTTAGAGTATTACTGGTGGCTGAGTGTTCCAAAACGTTAATACATTGTCGGTAACTCGAATTGGGCATTTCGAAAGGCATTAGTGGATTTTGAGGAATGATGTACATTTTCACAAATTCAAGATTCAAATCACACCAGAATTTAAACCGAACGACAATTAAGTGTGTCGGAAATCATCATTTTCCATCCACCTTAATTGTCAAACGAATATTCGGCAATTTCCATTTTAATGGATATGACAACAAGCTATATTATCGCATTTGGGTCATCGAAAATTCATGCTCAACAAATGACAGTTCAGTCCAGATTTTGGAACGGTGGAATAACGGAGCCGTAAACTTATTTCAAAATGAGTTCAACACTAATGTTAAACGTTGTCGTGAGATCATATCGGAGATATTGTAGCCTCATTTGGATTGCACGGCTTTGGATGACATGTGATTTTGTTTAGTTGGATGGTGCCACCTCATACAGCACACGAAACAACCGAGCTGTTACAGCAAAAATTTCATGACTATACTCATCTCGTGCACAACGATGATCAGAATTGACCAACAAGATAGTGCGATACCAAAACGAAAACGTAACGACGAAATTCAACCGATATTATACGAAAAATGTGATTGAAGATTTTGTCAGAATAATGCAGGACTGTGGGAGTAGTCGTGAAATTAATTGTTGGATATAAATAAAAAATAAATTAAATAGGGATGCCATTTTTCGCAAATTAGGAAACCCCTACCATTATGACGAGATACTTAATTGTTTTTATAAATTTGAGTTTACGTTTTAAGGTTAAGAGTAGGAGCGACCAGGCCAGTAGGACGCCGCGGACACTGCAGACTAGAGTTGATCTATTTTGTGCTACCCTAAAGTGGTTAGTCTGTGGCGGCTTGACGATGCCAGCTACGTGGCGTTAGCGACCTTGGCCAGCCACACCGCATTCGTACGGTTTTCACTAAGCTCAACGAAAGCCACCTTGTGAACTACAAAAGTTATGTGTAAGTAGGCCGCAATTTAAAATGTTCAAAAACAAAAACACAAAAATTAATTAGTTTTTGCCTTGTCATCCGTTGTAATTAGTTCGATTCAGATCAGTTGAGAGATAGGTTTTTCACCTTACAATATTATTAATATTATTATAAAGTTTGTTTACCAATATAAGGAGATTCATATAAAAGATAAACCGAAGAGTTTGATGACAATAAACGGGGGACAATTCATCCGGACATGCAGCCTTTTATTGATGCACTTCTTTGTGGATAAGATTTAATTAACCTTTTTCAGAGCCTCCATATTTAGGTTGTCCAGCGGTACCCAGTCAGAGTACCCCGGTAGTCAGGTGTAGAGCTGAAAGTATCCGGATAATTTACTATCCGGATTATCCGAGATAATTAGGATCCGATTCCTCAAATCCGGGTATCCGGATAATCCGGATCCTATTATTCGGATCCCAACTAACTGGATCCAAACTATCCGGATTCGGATCCGAACTATCCGGATCCAGACTAAGCAAAAAAAGGTCAAAATTTCCCTCAGATTGCATTGTTTCGTTGGAAAAATATAAATTTCATGATATTCTCATTTTCTCAACGAAATAACACAATTTTGAAGCTTTTTTGCTTAGTCCGGATCCGGATTAGTTCGGATCTGGATCCGGATAGTTCGGATCCGGATCTCAGGAATCGTATAGTTCGCAGATCCGGGTATCCGGATATCCGGATATTAGCAAATCCGGATCCAATTTTCAGCTCTAGTAAGGTGGACTACCTTGGAAGGAACAGATTACTCGTTCTGATTCCACTTCTTTGACTTTCTCTACGATCGACGTTTACGCTCTGTCGACAAAGGCTCTGCAGGCAAATTTAAGTGAAATTACAAGTTCATCCTGGAACCATAATTCGCTGCACTCCGCCTTCAAGATAGTTCCTGCTAATTTATCTCCGAGCCAACTTCGACTGTCATAGGGCCAGTTCGAAGTTGACTGACAGATAACAATTGATTCTGCATCAAGCTCTCATCACGTAGACCTCAGTGAAGTGTAGCACATTCTGTTGGAAGAGCAAGCTACCCAGTTGTTCCTCCTAATGAATTACGGTCATTCCTAACTGGCAGTGAGTCAGATATCTACTTGCCCAAGAGTAATTTGTTTCGTCGTTTATTCACTGGACTTCACGAGCCAGTCTAACAAGCAATTGGTGTAAGCCACCAAAAGTCTAAGTCTAGCTTCTTTATGAGCTTGATTTGTGTGTTTGGGGTTACTTGACTTACAAACCTTATTTATAGAGTGATTTGTAAATGCTTTTCCTACAACCCCTAAATTGAAAGCGCGGCATACTGGCTATGATATACTTGGAACTTTCGTCCTCCTGTTCGCACAGTTGACATAGTTTGATGCTGGATTTACTTATCTTCTTCAACAAATAACGAAAGGAGCCATGTAAAGTAAACAGCATAAGAAGAAGTGACGAAAAATCCTTCATTTGCCGAATTGAGGTTTTAAATTTCTCTCACTTTAAACCTTACAATTCAATTAAGATTTATCATTTTTAGATATGACTCTCAGGGATATTATTTTCCAAAAGTCAGGTAATATAAGAAGCGCATGTTGATTTTGTGTTCGAAACTGTAACCTCTGAAATAATAGTGGTAAGATTACTTCAAAAATGCACTCCACAATCAGCTTTTTTACATGTCTATCCAGTTTCAGCGCTTACCCGAACTTGTACAGCCTGAATTATATATGTTTTCACTATTGAGAAAAAAAAACTAATTTGAATCCTACATTTAAAAATAAATTTAAATAAATTTTTTTTATGCCAGTAATATTTAAGCACGCACATAATTTCCATCCTCATTAGTTAGAAAAGATCCTACTTCCATTTTTCATTACGTAAGAGGAGGGAGGAACGAGTGTTATTTTTTTAGGTTAATATTAATAAAAAAGGAAAAACAATCTGTTTTTCAAGTATTTTCTCAGGGAATGTTTATAATTTATTTTGCCTGGTACCCTTGAAAAGATAAAACTTCTTTCAAGTTTTCAATCTTTGGTATGCGGTCTATTTGCTGTTGTTGTTATTGTACGATAATATAATTATAAACAGCCAAGAAAGTTTATTTTCCCTGCGTTTAAAGTTTTTCCTAGAGAATTTTCATTTCATCCATCCATCCATCCATTTATAGGTACCCTTTCACGTTCTTCTTCTTAAACTTTATTTCAGCAAATAACTTTCATCAAACGATCTCGTTGTTTATATTTTGTGAAGATTTTTAATAATTTATTTGCTGAATCTATATCACGCTCTGAGTAGTAGCTACCGAAAATCTTCTTTCCACTTTTTCATTTATTTTTACATACCTACATATATTTTTATCTATCTTAACGCAAGAGAGTCGGTCTTCCCCTAAAGTTATTCACAAATAAACAATAATTCATACTTTATGGATTTTTAAGCTTACGTATACCATGGGAAATTTGTGCCAGTAAAAAAATGGACATAAATTTGTGTTCTTGAAAGACTTCTAGATATTTCGTGTCGTGACACAAATATCTCTCTCATGGGTGCAGCTACGCAGAAGATAGGTAGTATTCATGCATAAAGGGTACAAACTCTTTATAAATTTATTACTTTTGTGAGTAAGGATTTCATGAAAGCTTCAAGGATACATATGTATGTGAATATGTTTACATATGTATATATAGCTAGGAGGTACGTACATACATATGTACAGATCTACCTACATTAAATGCAATTTTTTCAAGGATCATTTAAATTCATGCGGCAAGAAACTTGATGATATATATTATGCCTGTTCCACATACCTACAGCTTTATGCGTATAATGAATTGTGCATGGATATGGGAGCTTAGGCATGTTAAGTAAGCTCAGGAGTTGAGATTTATCTGGATTGAGAGAATTTTACTCCTTCTTAGTTATGAGAATTCTGAATTTTTAATGCTGTACAAAATGATAAATATATTTTTGTATGTGATTCATCATCTTTTTTGTTTTTTTTTAGGCCGGTGGACGAAAGATATCTAGAACGGTGGCCAATGCGGTTAACACACTGCTACTAAAAAACAAACATATCTCTCACCGAAACCTTCATCACGTTCAGAGATATGAAGTAAGTTTTTCAGGTCATGCGAAAAGAGGAGAGTATCCAGCCTACGCAGGGAAAAGGTCAGACAAACGCATAGAAAATGTTGGGTTGTCTTAGGTTCTGCTTCCAGTCAGGAAAAACACGCAGGATTCTTAGTCTTTTTTAGAAGAGCGTGAAATAAGCTGTGGCCAATGATGATGGTACCAAAAAAAGTTCTGCATTGCTTTCTTCCGAACCCTAAGAGAAAGTCAGTGAACTTCCGATTTCCTATTTGGCTCATCAAGTCAATGTTGCGATCATCTGTGTTCAGGTTCGTCCATTTTTGCTGATGCTTTGTGGTCTCGTGGATATTGATGCTTTGAAGAGAACTCCTATCACTTATATAGCAACGCCAATAGCAGATTCTGTTTCAGGAAATAGAGATCAACCACGGACATGACTTAGAAAATCCGCTCTATCCCCTATTCCCAATGATTCCCGTGGGCTCAGGTACCCACTATCTATAGCAGGGGTGGCCAAAATTTTGATCACTACGGGCGACCTGTTTTCTTAAATTGTAGGCGGCGGACTACTAACAGTGTATGTGTTAAGTGATCATAAGAAAAGTAGTTATGTAATGTACTGGAAGTCAAGATTTCAGACTTCCAATGCTGGGAGGAGAGGAACTTACTCTCTCCAGTGAAGCGAAGTATTTAGGTGTCGTCCTCGATTCCAAACTAAGCTGGAAGGCTAATCTGCAAGAACGCGTGAAGAAGGTCAGTGTGGCCTTCTACACGTGCAAGAGAATATTTGGCGGAAACTGGGGATTAAAACGCAGGGTGGTACCCTGGATGTACACAGCCATAGTTCGGCCCATCCTTTGCTACGGCTCCACGGTCTGGTGGAGAGCACTGACGAGGAACTGTAACCTTGATGTGCTGTCAAAAATCCAGAGAGCTGCCTGTATGGGTATAACTGGGTGTCTGTGCACCACGCCCACGGTGGCATTGGAGGTCATTCTTGACTTATTGCCGCTGGACTTTTATTGTAAGGGTGTGGCGGCAACTAGTGCTGTCAGACTATGAGCGGGGGGCTGGTGGACCGAGAGGGGTTTTGGGCACTCCAATATACTCCAGAAGGTAGACTGTAGGGATTGCAGGGTAGAAACAGACTATCAAGTACCCATTCTGACTTTTTGTGGGGGTGTCAATGCAATGATGCCCACCAGGAGTGACTGGGAGGAGAAGGAGGTGGTCGTTACATCCGATATTTCTATATTTACGGATGGTTGCAAGACGAGTGCGGGCACAGGGGCTGGAGTGTACTCTAGAGATCTCCAGTGGCACGAGTTTTATAGACTGCCTGACAAATGCAGTGTTTTTCAGGCAGAGCTCACAGCGATTTATCAGGCGGCAACATTGGTATCCATATGTAGGGAGCCCGCACGGCACATCTGCATATATACTGATAGCCACGCAGCCATCAGGGCGCTGGATGCTGGGCTGGTAAAATCAAAATTGGTGCATTTATGCAAAACCAGGCTTGAGGAATTGACTGTAAGGCACAAGGTAACCCTAAGCTGGGTACCTGGCCATAAGGATAACTCAGGCAACAAGATGGCTGATGAGTTGGCCAAAAAGGGCTCCGAATTGGATAGCTCCGCAGCTGTAGCTTACGTGAGGATCCCAATCGGAGCTTTAAAAGAGGAAATCATCAGGGACGTCTAACAAAAGGCAGGCCTCCGATGGACCAGCAGGGATACCTGTCGTATTGCGAGGCAATTGTGGCCTGCATATGACAGGAAAAGGACAAGGGAACTGCTTAATAGCAGCAGACCAAATACCAGGAATCTAGTAGGGGTCATGACGGGTCACTGGATCATAGGGGACCATGCTAGAAGAATAGCGGCAAACGATTTCTGCAGGAGTTGTAGGGACTCGGAGGAAATTGAATCCGTCAAACATGTGCTTTTCGAATGCCCCGCTCTGATGAATAAAAGAGGTACGCTACTAGGTAGCTAATTCTTTCCAAGTCTGGGGGAGCTTCAAAGTATAAAGTTCAGAGACATCCTGAGATTTCTGAGTGAGGCAGGATGGATCTAGGTTAAAGGTCTTGGATATATCCTGAGTTTCCCAAGGAAAGCAGGATAAATCCGCGGCTTGAAGGGAATTTTAAGTTAAGGATTTCATTCTCAACTAGTCCACGTCCGAAAATCCTTTTAATTTTATTAATATTTCTGCTATGTGTTTATTTCATCATTAAATGGGAATAAAATGATAAATAAATTAAGAAAAAATATCGAAAAGAATGAAGATTTTTGTGCGGTCTGTGCTGCTGATTTTATGTCTTATTTTCGTTTTATTAATGTAAATTTCTAAGCAAACACTCTCAACATTAGTGGAGGCATGGGGAAGAATATTTAAAAAAAAATAAGAAAAATTAAAAAAAAAAATTAGAAACATTCGAAAAAAATTTTAGAAAATTTTAGAACAACTAAAGAATCATCGAGTCTCTTACAAACTGAACATTTTTTAAAGTATTTCTCATCCGTTAAATTTTTAAAGGGATTAAAATCAAAAACGCGAAGCTCTCTCTATTCATCGTCCAGCTTTTGCAAATTTAGAACGAGGAACTGGAATTAAAAATAATTAAATTAGCCAAAACAGTTTTTTAATCTCGAGATGTGATGGTATACATATAAGACAGGCGGGCGACTAGGAATATTTAGGCGGTCGATGCTTTGGCCACCTCTGATATATAAAAACATCGTGTTTTGAATATATATCTTATCCGAAAACGTTATGCAGTCCTCCAGTAGTTCAGATATTATCCCGGAATCACTCAGAGCCAATAAAGATATCTTTTCTCTTGATTTCCATATCAAGGGTTAACGCTGTCATTTCGATGTTGAAGACCTCAGCCTGAAAGACAGTAGTGAATTTTGCAAGTGAGTTCTCCAACCCAATGTCAGAGAAAAATTTCTACACAACAGAAGTTGATCCGAGCCTGGGTACATTGCTAGAGAAATATAAAGGATAATGAGATACTGAATGAACTATAAAAATGAATTCTGAAATGGATAGCTCAAGAATCCCGATTGGAACTCTAGAAGTCGTCATCAAAAACGAAAGGTGCAATAAGGCAAATCATTGGTGAGTCAATCGGGATACCTGCTTTATATATATACCTATATACAATAGTATTAGAATAATGAAATTTCTTAACGGAAGCATAGCTTACACTTGGAAATTAGTAGGGATTATAAAAAGTCACTGATCTATAGAAAACGATGATCGGAAACTGAGTCTGGAGTCAAATGATTTTTGCCGTAGTTTTTAAGTTCCTAATGAAATGTAATTAGTACCGGGTGTGTTTTTCTCTAGCGATTATTAAAAGATATACGCTTTCTGGTAACCACTTCATCTTAAAGTTGGGAATACTGTACAGTTCCGGTATGTCCTAAGATTTTTTAGGGAAGCCGGATGAATTTAGAGCTACGTCTTCAGAAGGATACATTCCCATGAGTCTATATGGGCCATAATAAACCGGACAATGGTCTAAGTGTGGCATGCTAAATATCATCTCAGTGGCACCCCTGTAACATAAACCAACTTACTACTAACCACATCTGTTGATAAATAGAAAATTAATTAAAAACAAAAAATATTAGGCATTAAATAAGTTAATTTTTTTCGATGTGTGAATGTGAAATAAATAAATAAGATCCACATGCGCAAATGAAATAGGTACACGTATTCATGGATTTCGAATATTATATTTACTTTACTTAATTTTGTTAAATTTGTTTTTTTTTTTAAATTCAGTGTTTCATATTCCACGGTGTATTTTGTTTTAATGTTCATTGATTTTTTTAAATTGCAAATTAAAAAGTACAAAAAAAAAAAAAAAAAGTAGGGGGTGCGGGCCAAAGTTGGGCATTGGGGCACGAAAGGTGGTGCCTGTTCTGCTGAAAGTGACGATGTGAATGCAGATGTAAATAGCAACTGTGATTAGATATCAGCCGACACGTAGTCTTCGCGAGGACAGACTTTTTGGATACTTGTGTAGTTTACTTAGCAGCAACACCGCAATTTTGTTGAAAAAACTTCCTTTAAACCAAAATACATATGACAGTTCACTACATTTATGGACCTGATATATGCTTCTTCTAGATTTATTTTTAATAAATTTTTTTAGTGGCTATAGAAGTACTCTACTTCTCCTTATTTCCTGTAGACAAAGTGGGTTACACAACTCCAGCGCTATTTTCCATATTCTAGCTGATCTAGAAAGTAAGACCATACACCAATAACTCAGCTACGGTAACCAATTTTTGGTCAATTATTGAAGCTAAATACATGCTGATGAAATTTAAATACCCTACTGTACTGAAACTCGTACAATAAATTGAATGAGTTTTGTGATTTTTTTTTTCTCAAATGCTAAAAAATACATTTCTAGCGAAGCATATAGTTCTCGCTTACCTATAGTACAGGAAATGGCTAGATTTCTGGTTGCACTCAAGGAAAGAATAACTGCGTTGGTAAAAGAGGCTTAGAATTTAAAAATACCAAGAGAGAGAGGCACTAAAAAATCACCAGAAAAATCCTTCTATTACACACACACAATAAATTAGAATTCAATATATTAAAAAATAATGATAATTCCCAATTTATATTTTGTTAATTAAAAACCTTCAGCAGATATAAAACGAATTTTCCATAGAAGTTAAAACAAATAAATAACCTACTTCATTACAGAAAAAAAAACAAAAAACGCTCGTTTACCGTATCAAATGAAAATGTCCCTTTCATGTTGGCAATATACGCAGAGAGAGAGAAAAAAAAATTCATTAAAAAATATTGGATGCCCGAAGGATTGACGACAAAATTAAATTTCATTCCTCTCCTGTCACAAATGCGCTCTAAAATGTTTTCCACTTGATTCTCTTTACAGATGCGAAATTACACTCGGTTGAGCCTGACTGTGAGTGGAATTTCTCTGCAAAATTTTCCTTTTATGGGTGTGCCTTTCCTAGCTTCGGGCAAAGGTAGCAAGATTAAAAGAGTACAGATCTGCAAACAATCTGAAATTGTAATTAAATGTCATTTTCGGTCAAATATTGGCGTATATTACTTTGGCTGTGTATGAATGCCTGCAGACATTATATATATGTCATCCGAAATTTATTATAGTAGAGTAGGTCTACAATTTTGTTACCTGATTTTAATATCTACATTTGTGTAACTGAAGTCTATGGGACTGCTTACTTACATATATATGAGGCTTGGATGAAGGCAACAGTGTGTTATTCCAATTCAGAAACTTTGTGTATGAATTGTTACTATCTTGACACATTTTTATGGGATTCGTAATCAATACTATGTTTGTAATATAACTGGAAAAAATTAGACTTTTGGAATAGTTACTATACACATCAGGAGACAAAATAAAAGAAAAGATTCTTCTACCGCAAAATTTATACCAATTTGATTCTAAGCAGTTGAAAAGCTAGCAAGTTACGATATTGTGGGAGGAGGTGCTAATAGTACTGAAATAATAATAGCTCTCCATATAAATGATGATAGCTTCAAAGTAGTAAAAGACCAGCAAAACCCCCAAGAGATAGTTCTCACTAATAACATGACAGCATCAAGCTAGTCTTAAGCTGTATACCAAGGTCCAAAGATATAGAAAAGATGCAACTGACGTTATGAAAAAGTGACTTATGATGAAATCAAAATTTTCCTAATATTTAAATATCGGTCATACTAGAAAATATTATCTTCCAGTAATTTTGAGCTTGGTTTCTTATGGCCGGTTTCACAGTCGAGGCTTAAGTCAGAGCTTAGTAAGCCATGAGTGTGGCTTAAGCCCAGAGCTTAGGTCTACTCGGTTTCACAGTACTCGGTAGGTTGAGGCTTAGTTAACTGTTTCAGGGGCAATGGTATTAAATATATACCACATTTTAAAAATTGTTCCAGTGAAATTTGGCAACGGTACAAATTCAATACCATACGAGGATTCGTTCTCGGAATATATCCTTTGTAAAAAAATTATAATATCTTGGTCGCGTACGTAACTGTACGTAAATTCCATGAAAAACGTAAGATATTTTTTCTACTGTCAAAGTGATAACGGTATTTATATTCTAATTGTATCGTGTTCAGGCGAATTAAGGTGTTTTGTTCCTAGTTTAGTTTTAAACTAACAGGCGATTATTTGAAATCATATTGGCGTTTACTGTGAATTATTTTTTAAAGAGATTTGAGAGGTTAGACTAAGTGGTTAGTTTTATATACCACCGCGCAAAAAATAATTTTTCGAAAAAAGGTAAAATTTTTTAAAAGGTATAAAGAAGGATGTTTTGTTATTAAACTATAATTGAATACAGTCATGAATCGAAAAATTCTGCGCTCCGAGCATATCGCGGCAATTTTATGCTATGATGAAGATGAATCCGTAGAATTGGCAAGTATTCCCTCCGACTCAGAGTCTGAGGATGAGGAAAACACTCTGGAAGAAGATGAGGAAAACTCTCTGGAAGAAGATAAGGTACTACCATTTTATGAGGAATCCGAAAACGAAGAATCATCTACTTTCGAATTATCTCAGCCTTATGTAAGCCACTTTTACCAAAATATAGTATATTTAGTCCTACAAATGTTGAAACATTATAGATGTCAAGGGATGATTTCGAAACTGATGACGAAATTATTCTGAGTGATTTAAAAAAAGTTTGGAATGTAAAAGCTTTTAATCCACCGAAATGGAGCATAAGCTTCCGTATAGCTGAACCAGAACAATTCAAGGGAACACACTATGTTCCATCGGAAATCATTGAAAAATCTTCCTTCAAACGATCCAAGGGATCTTTTCAGTGTATTACTCACTGATGAAATCGTTGAACGTATAGTATTCCAAACTAATTTATTTGCACAGCAATCGGAAAAGTTTTATCTGCCTATCAATAGCGCAGAAATCAAAGTTTTTATTGGAATAAATTTTCTTATGGGAATAAAACCGCAAGCGAGCTACCGTGATTACTGGTCTAGTAGACCTGAATTGAACGACCCATATATATCCAAACTGATGTCAGTCAAAAGGTTTAGTTGTATTTTAGGAAATATTCATTTAAACGATTTGTCATTGATGCCTAGCAGGGATTCTCCAAATTTCAGCAGACTATACAAAGTACAACCCTTACTGGATATGATTTTGGAAAGATATCAAAAATGTTTTGATCCAGGAGTACTTCTTGCGGTAGACGAATCGATGATTAAGTTTAAAGGTTGCAGTTCTCTGCAGCAGTACTTGCCTAAAAAGCCCATAAAAAGAGGATATAAAGTATGGATGCTTTGCGATAAGAGTGGTTACATATATAACTTTGAAATATACCCAGGCAAAAAAGGCAACGATATTCAGAAAAACTTAGACGAAAGCGTCGTTTTATTGGTAAAAATCACAAATTATATTTTGATAATTTTTTTACAACATGTAATTTGATGGTTGAGTTGAAGCGGAGTGGTATATACGCATGCGGCACTGTACAAGCCAATCGGAAATTTTTACCATCAGACTTGAAAGAGGACAGGAAGCTCTCCCGCCGTGAATTCGACTGGAAAACAAGTGAGTCTGGATTACTTTATCTAAAGTGGAAAAACAAAAGATCGGTTACTATGCTTTCAAATTTCCATTATCCTGAAAAAGTAACTAAAGTTACACGAAGAAAGCCCGATGGTATTTCAGAGTTAGTTCCTTGCCCCGAAGTTATTGCTGAATATAATTCAAATATGAATAATGTTGATAAGTTTGACCAGCTCAAAAAATATTACGAGGTTGACCGAAAGAGTCACAAATGGTGGCATAGGATTTTCTTTCATTTTTTGGATGTGTGCGTCGTGAATGCTTATATCTTAGCCAAATTTGTCGACTACAAGCAACCTCTAAAGGAGTTTAAATTGGATATTAACAACTATTTGACAACTGTACCATTGCCTCAAAAACGAAAATTTTAACAAGAAAAAGTTCAGATAAAAAACAACAAGCCTTATGTTGACCCATCCATTCGAGCGGCAGGCTCATCACATCAGCCAATAAGATGTACATTACGGCGCTGTGCCAAATGCAGTAAAAAGGGACAGCAAAGGCGAACACAGTGGATTTGCTCTACGTACAACGTTCCTTTGTGCCTTAGTAAAACAAAAACGTGTTTTACAGATTTTCACAAAAAGTGATCGTATTATGTGCGGTGGTATAAAATTCATACCATGCCCTTACGCAGGACTCTGCAATTAAACAATATTAATTTAAATTTTTTTTTTCAATAAATGGAATAAACTCAGTTTGACTAAATTTCGTTAATTTTTTTTATTTTATCATATCGTGCCGCTAAAAGGCCACAGATGAAAATTTTTAAGTTGTCAGCACTGCTGTAATTGTGAATTTTTGTAAAGGAAAATTGCCATTGTGGATTAAAAACCTTAGCGAAAGAAGAATTTTTTATTCACCAGTTTGTTGCAGTTTTTATCTGGAAGGATATCAAAACCAAAAACCGTTGTTGCAGAATGTTTCGACAACATAAACCATCATATCCGAGTGTGTCTACAGTCGGAACCGGAATCAACATCATTCCATTTCACGAAATGTTGCGGGTGCCTTCTTATAATTTTTTCACTGATCACACTTTGCAATATTATATTTTACATTTCCTCGTCGCTTATATTCTCTGCATAAGATAAATAACTCATTTTTGTCTTAAACTATTTGGTTTCTTCCTAATATGTCAAATGGAATGCTGACACTAGCTGCCAGACAGTACTCAAAACTGCTAACTAACTAGATAACTATTTTTCGCTTGAAAAATTACAATTTAGTTTTAAAGTATAACTTTTGAAATATGCACATTCGTTTAATAACAGAAATATTATAATATTTAGGCAAAATATATATTTAGCAATGATATGTGTTTCACAGCAACATCTGAGGCTTAATCCATGGAGATGACGGGCTTAAGTTAAACTTGACTAAAGCCAGTGATATCACTTAATCCTTGACTGTGAAACCGATATATGGCTTAAGCCTTGACTGTAAAACCGGCCATTAGTTTCCCAAACTGTGCTCCAAATTATACACTTTTAGTAACAAAATTATAACAGAATTATAATAAAATTTTAGTTAAAAGGAAGCAATAGGTACACAAGTTTTTGCTCAAAAGCTCTCAGCTGAGTCAAGGCACATCTTTGCACCGAAATAGTAATTTTTACCATATAAGTTCACTTATACATATATATAAAAAAAGACCCTAGAGGAAAAATCACTCATGATCAACTATTGTTTCCAATAGCCTCTTTATCGAAAACTATAGTCAAGTTTCAGAAAACAACATTCTTCTGAGTTTGTGCTGAATCACGTAATCATAAATTGATAAGAGGAAATATTTATAAGAAACAAAATTGTCGTAATATTTTTCTACCTTAACAAAGTCTTTGAAACAATTGATCGAGATATTCGGATAAAAAAGAAAATTCAACACGATTTTAGAAATGTTGTGGCTTCCAAGAAAATATAACAGAAAGGAACAATGCATTGACAGACGACAGTTTATCAACGGTATAAATTGTGTTCAATTCTGTGATCTATTCTCTTTATTGTATATAGATATTTATAAACGTTATTAGAAAAGTGCTTCCATATTTGCGTACGATTCTCTCTTATTTGTGACTAGTAACAACATTCTAGATCAAAATCAATGTAAAGAAAACAAATTTTCAATAATTAAAATTAAAATTTAAAGGTAAATCGAATTTTTGAAAACTCAAATTGGTTTCAATCCATCTGTAGCAGTACTGAATATCCGAAACCCCAATCGCAATAATGAAGACTTTTCTGACTTAAGAGTTATATTCCGTCTCAGATTTAACGTTGTGACCTATTCTTACTCGACACCAGTTGAAAATAGCCGGACTGAAATTATTAGAAAAAATAGATAGTCTCAAAATACGGGAATATTTGGCTGAAGTGAGGTAGACGCCAGTAGAAATAATAACATCGACATCAAAGGGATGTGCGATCAAAATACTAACAACCATCTATAACTATGATTATCATGAGCTTCTGCTACAACAGAGTTTCCTTCGAACATACATAGTTCGTCAATCAACCACGCCAATTACAGAAATGGAAACATTGCGATTTTTTTTTTTTTTTTAGAATTTGTAAATTCATTAAACCAAGCTATACATAACTATTTTGAGATTGTAACTCTGCAAAACAACAGTTGCCTAGATAAATTCGCTTCTAACATATAACATAAATTGCCAATATTTTTTTACTTACTGGAAAAAATTTGAAGTTTTGCAATCTTGAGGAAAATCTGAAACGAAAAATAAGTAATTAGGCATCAAAAGCATGTTTAAGTTCAAATTCAAACTCTAAATTTTCTTCAAAGCCTCCTTTATTAAGGCTTCATACGTTATTCTATTTAAAACGTTAAAATTAATATACATCGAAATTAAAAAATTTGTTGTAATTAGGCATAGAAGTTTTTATAATCATTACAATTATTTTGAACTTTAATGCAATTTATGATAGTATGTACTCAAAATTTCTGAGTTATATGTTAACTAATAATTATTTTGTCTGTAACGAACCAATCAACACACAAACTATACGCTAATTATGAAAAAAAGAAGAAAGAATTTCGAAAAATGAAGATCTGACGAAGAAACCGATATTTATGAAGTTTTGAGAGGGGTTATCTGCCCCCTTGAGAAAAATCTAGTGGTGCGTTTCAAACATTGAAACTGTCGAAGATCTCGGCGAAATTTTTGCCAAACAAGAATGCGTCCATAAAAAATTTACGAGCTTTATTATTAATTGCTAATCGAAATGTCCCATATCACTCAGTAATTTCCGTATGTTTTTTAAACCTTATAAAAATTTCGACAAAAGCGCGATCTCACTTGAATGAATAAGAGGTGATGGCTGAAATATTATTGTTAAGACTTTTGATGAATCGGCCTAATCTAAAGTTTGTTTCCTTATCAGCCAAAATACATTCGTTCACGTACAAACTCCACATTTTCTGCTCCTTTACAGGCATTAACTGACATCACTATCGGAGACGTTAACACTACACTGAACGATCATATTACATTAGATTTTTGCTTTTGCTGATCTTAGTAAAACAACTTATATACTCAGAGAACTTTAAGTATAAATATAATAAGATTTTAATAGTTTGTTATATTATTTTTAGAATATGGTAGACCTCATCACAGTAATAATTAGAACTAAATTAAAGGAATGCTACTATATGCATATTACTTTAACTATATCACTACATTCTTTCAATTATAGATGACATTAAAACCAAATATGAAAATTTAAGTTTTATACTCTTTAAGGTATTATATGCATATGTACCTCCTTTTAAAAATATATTGTTTATTTATTTATTTGAAAAGTGATAACGATAGTTAACAGACAAAGTCCAACAACACTCTACCGTACAGATTAAAGAATAAGCAATTTATAAAAAAAAAGGTTGGTATTAATAATATTAAAGAACAAGTAAAAAAGCTAGAATTGGTCTAAGACTAATTCTTATGATACCCTTGATGAATGCCCGTATAAAATTTTGTATGGTCACCGGTCTATGCAAGTTTGAATTTTGAAGTGGTTTTTCGCGTATATTTCTAGAATGGTTTGTCGGACAGAAAAAATGATTATAACCAATTTTATAGAATTTCGTATTCTGAAGAAGCTTTTAGTACAATAAAAATGTCTTGGACTGATCGTTTTTACAGTATACGTAAAAAACCTAAATTTTTATATGGCAACACCAAGAAGGAGTTGTCCGACCTCGTTCATTTAAATTTTATTTGCTAGTACAATGAAAACATGATGTACCAAATTTCAGCTCTCTATATCGGTGCGTTCTCAGGCAGTGTCCAAATATATAGTGGAAAACGAAAGTTTTGTATGGCAGCCCCATGAAGAATTTGTCTCATTTTCGAACTTAATTTTACTTTTTTTTTTAAAGTCCGTGTACAAAATTTCAGCTCTCTAAGTATACGCGTTCTCGAGTTATCGTGCGCATAGACGGACGGACTGACGGACAGACGGACGGACGGACTGACGGACAGACGGACAGACGGACGGACTGACGGACAGACGGACAGACGGACGGACTGACGGACAGACGGACAGACGGACGGACAAGCAAAAATCAAAATAACTTTTAATGTCATGCATGGGTGTCCAATCCATTTTGCTCTACCATCATTTTTTTGAGGTGTTACAAACGGAATGACAAACTTAGTATACGCTATCGATTTCATCTAGGCTAGAGTATAAAAACGAAGGAACATATATTTAGGTTACAAAGGAATTTATCTACAAGAACAAAAATAAATAAAATATATTAAAAAAGCTTTTAAAATAAATAACATTTGTAAATAAAATGATAAAATGCACTAAAAAGTAAAAAATATTTCTTTTCTCAGCCATATAGACAAGAAAAGTTTAATTGCAAATAAGAAATGCTAGAACTCCGATTAAATATTAGAAGTCTGGGCATTCATAACTATAATCACAATTGTGTAATTGCAACTCATGCCCTTTTAAGATTTAATCTGAGTTCTAGCATTTCTTATTTGCAATTATACTTTTCACGTGTATATGACTGAAAAAAGAAAAAAAAAATTTTTTACTTTTTAGTGCATTTTATTTAGAAAAGTTTTTTTAATATATTTTATTTTCTACTTTTTAGTCATAAATTCTATACACTCTCTCGACACTCGAAACCCGCCTCTCGAATATTGACTCTTGAATCTCGACTTTCAAATCTCGACTCTCGTATCTGGACTCTCGTATATGGACTCTCGTATCTCGACTCTCTCGGCTCATATCACATACGGCCGAAATCGCACAACCTCAAGGGTGGTAGTTACCACCCCCCCCCCCCCCGAAACCACAAATACCGTAAGAAAGATTTTACCCCATCGGAAAGCTCTCTATTGACTCATTCCAAATCAAATAACCCCATGTAAATCCATCCCCGTTTACTACCCTAAAACTCTTTCGTCACGAACGGCACTCTCAGGCCCTCAGGCGTTTATGAACTCAAACACAAAGTTTTTTAGTCATGGGTCTGTAAGTTGATAGAAAGTTATTAAAAACATAAGTAATGAATAGAAAAATTAAAACTTTGTAAGTAAAAAAATAGTAAAAAATAAAAATAAAACTAACTAAAAAAAAATAAAAAATGGAATATGTACAATATCAAATCTATGTGAATAATAACAACTAAATAGAAAGTGATCAAATGAAATAGGATATAAAACCAAAAACAAAAAAAATGTTTAAAAAGAATGTCTGATTTATTGCCAGTTTTTTTAATATCGGGAGGTCGGCATTAAATATATAAAAAAAATTGAAGTTCAAATTATGTTATTTTAAAATTCTGAAGATAGCCGACTTTTCCTTGATGTTGGACCTGCGAAACCTGCTAGGGTAGTCTGAAGGAAGATATATTCCTAGATATGCGAGTGGGAGCGTTAAAATCAATTCTGGACGGTATGATATGGCAATAAAATAAACAGTTTACCGTCTTAATTTCCAATAAAATAAGTAAAAAAACGAGTTTTCAAACAAAACTGAGGCAAAGCCGTATGAAAAAGTAGAAAATAAACTTTTCTTCAAACACAGAGGTGGACTCAGATTTTATTCGCTGACAATCACCGATATATTTCAGTATGATCAATCAGAGGTAATAAGTGATTTGATTCATGAAGAGAAAGAATATTCAAGAGAAATGTCCCAATCAAAAAATCTGAGTCCACTTCTGTGTGTGAAGAAAAGTTTATTTTCTACTTTTTCATGCGGCTTGGCCTCAGTTTTGTTTGAAAACTCGTTTTTTAATTATTTTATTTTAAATGTTCCAGAAAATAGATATTCGACTCCCTTTTGACAGTAGTTCTTCAGACAATATTCGGTTCACAATGCTCATTTCATCACACAATTTCGATTCGAATATAATTGATATCGAAAAAGGCTTAGATTCCTAACAAAGAGCTATACAATCTGGATATTCATTAATATCTTACTATATAGGTGCTAAGGGCAAGGGTGTCTCAAACTAGTTATTGGAAGATTTTTGTTTCAATAAGTTCTAAAAAGTGATTTTTGCAAAATTTCCTTTTCAAAATTTTATTTAAACTTTTTAGACTTAAGTAAGAAAAAAATGTCCCTTAAATTACCACCATACATCGTGCGATATATCTTAGTTCGTTGGACTGCATTTAGTATAACTCGCTCACGTAAATTTGGCTCGATTTTAATCAGAGCAGCATGGATTTTGTCTTAGAGGTTTTGGACTGTTGGTGTACTTACGTAAACTGAGATCTAAAGGCGTTATATCACAAGATCGTGTGGATCTCAATCGATATTGCCATTTCACAAAAATAAAAGATTGGGGAATATTTTTTTTTACCAATTCGTTTCACAAGCAGTATGAGGTGTAGAAATGTCTTGCAGGAGTCGCTCATTTTGCTCAATTGATATTATGCAATTCTTGGAGTCAAAAAGTAGTTTAAGATAGGTCTATGGCCCTCACACCGGTAACCGTAGTATCTGGGCCAGTATTATATAAAAAAAGGACACAATTTAGTATACCATCTATCCAGACATGGACCAAACGCACCTTAGAAGCATCCATTGATTGCTGTTGAATGATTCTGGGTAACATCCATAGTCCATTACCTTTAACTCTTGTGCTGATTGAATTATATGGGCATATAGGTGAAGATCTTTTTGCAAAATTTAATGGGCAAGCGCGCGAGAAGGCCCCAATTCCTGAGAAAGCTGTCTAATCGAGGTTTTTGGGTAGTTTTTTACACCTTCGTCCAGTCTTGCAATATTCTCGTTCAAACTGCTGATATGAAGACGACCAGAACTTGGCTTGGCTTGTTGAACCAACGATTGATTTTTTTTAGTTTTCTTCAAATATCTAATTGTTCTTCCAGAAGGCCTTAACAACAGACCAAAATATTTTCTATGACTAACTCATTCGTGATTTTTAAAATAAGTTTTTACACTACTGAAACGTTCGGTGGGCGTTAATCGTTGCATGATAATTTGTTTTTGTTTTTTGTTTCGACTTGCCATAATGACCTACTTCTTAACTATATTACATAATAAAGGGTTTTTCAATAAGAGGTGTTATTTTGATATTCAAAGAAAAATGCGGTTTTTTTAGATAAATGATCGGATCTTTATTTCATTGTAAAGAGGAAGGTATGCCGTTAATAATGGAAAATAACATCAGCCAAATGACCACCACGACCACGCCTACAGGACCATATCCTTTTCATGAAATTTTCCATAACCAAATCGCAAAGTGGCTGCCCTATGTCCTCGATAGCCTCACGAATTCCACCTTTGAGGTCTTGAATCGACGCTGGGCTATTGGCGTAGACCTTCTCTTTCACGTGGCCCCAAAGGAAGAAGTCGCAAGGTGTTAAGTCACAAGATCTCGGTGGCCAATTGTGATCACCTCTTCGAGAGATAACACGGTCCGGAAACTTTTCCCGTAAAAGATCAATGGTTTCGTTGCTTGTATGGCACGTAGCGCCGTCTTGTTGAAAGTAAACGTTGTCCAGATCAATACCATCCAATTCCGGCCATAAAAAATCATTAATCATCTGTCGATAGCGCAATCCATTCACCGTAACTGTTGCTCCAGCCTCATTTTCGAAAAAGTAAGGTCTAATGACCCCGCGGGACCATAAACTGCACCAAACAGTCACACGTTGAGGATAGAGAGGCTTTTCAACAATAACTCTTGGGTTTTCCGAGCCCCAGATGCGACAATTTTGCTTGTTGACGAAGCCATCGAGGTGGAAATGGGCCTCATCAGTCAAGATGAGTTTTCGATGGAATTCCGGATCATTTTCATGCATTTCAAGGACCCAATCAGCAAAGACTCGACGTTGTTGATGATCGGCCGGCTTGAGTTCTTGTGTTAACTGAACTTTGTAAGCCTTAAGACCCAGATCTTTATGCAAAATACGGTGTAATGACGTTTGTGGAATACCTAATTCCAAAGAACGACGAGGAATGAACAAACCTGGGTTTTCTTCAACACTTTCGGCTACAGCAGCAATATTCTCGGCTGTTCTTGAGAGACGTGCACGGGTTTTATTCTTCACATCACTAACTTGTCCCGACAGCTCGAATTTTCTACCAATTTCTGAATTGCGGTCCGACAAGGTGCTTCACGACGACCCAAAAATGTTCGAGTTTTACGAACCGTCTCTGCCACATTTTCACCATTTTTATAGTGAATTTTAATAATTTCAATGCGTTGTTGAATCGTGTATCGTTCCATTTTTATTAATGGCGTAGTTTCTACTTGTCAAATGTCAAAAAATGACAGCTACAAAAATGACATCTACCGAAATAGTGCGCTAATTAAAATTATTGGAAAATCCTTTATGTAAAGCTTATAAAAATATTTCTGAGTAGGCATTTTTTCGGAAACATTAGTGTCAATCATGGCAACGGAGAAGTCATGCAAGTAGTTTTTAATTTTGAGCCAATAGTTGTTCGTCTACTAAGTACTAGTTAAAATAGTATAACTTGAGGTTGATGTTGTAGCTTTATTAAAGAGCCAAGGTTGTCAACTGTTGCTACGTCCACTTCTGAACGCGGCGAATGCGTTCCAAAAACCAGTGTAAATCTGGGCTAGTTATGGCTGGAGTTCGAGAATGGTTAGCGAACATACCGTGAGATTACCGCAGTTACTCTCACTGAAGGTGGTGGAATCTGAAAAGCCCTTCAGTAACCAGGTTAGTACTGGTACTGAGACTTCAATATAGTGTCCAGACTAAACTTATTTTGCGTGACCAACTGGTGACGGAATTGTCGCCATTACCCTAACTAAGGTTGTTGAATCTGAAATGATCCAGACTAAGCCTATAGTACTTGACATACTGTCGGCAGTCTGTGGTCCTTGAATGGCTTTCAATGGAACTGGTAATTGCTCTTGTTACCACTAATATGTAGGTGGACTGTGAGCTTGATGTCTAATTAATAAAGCTGCGCAAAACTGTTTCAGCTCAAATTTCAGAATGATCAAGCCGACCCTATGTCGATTTGACAGCTAGTCCGAGTTCAGCTGAGAGGCAAATCGTAGAAATGTCTATCATCTGAGTGCCAGCTCAAGAAGACCTTATGTCGACTCGAGGGCACCGAGTGAGTAGCTGTAGTCTCGGGGTGCAGTCGTCTAGATAAACTTACTATGAACTTGCAGTCAGCCCGTAAGCGTAAGTTAGTTAAGGGAATGTCTGTAATTGAAAATTTATTTAGTTCATATAAAAAGGCATCAGATAATGTCGCTGGTGTAATCAAACTCTCTTGCTTTGATTAAGGTTGTGTTGTCCTTGTATTTATGGACTTGTTGTATCAGTTACATGTTTACTTCTTTTTTAACAAAGAAAAATTATTCCTCTCAAATCAAATTTCCTAGTTTTAGGTTGACATAAAACTATATAAGTACGTATACATTTTTGTTTTTTCGTATTTACAAAATTTAAGTGCCTAGGTACCTATCCAGAGCTCGGCAAGTACAAAAGAAAAAGTACTTAAGTACAAGTACCGAAGGCCTGAGTACTTCAGCGCAAGTACAAGTACCGCAAGTATGAAAAGTACTTGTAATTAAGTACTAAGTCTATAAAAAGTACTGAGTACTTTATGAATTGCTTTTTAAAGTCATTTTTTAGAATCTTTTCATATAGTTTTCGGCGCTTAATGTAGAGTAAAACTTTAACCTCTCATTGCTACACTAAAAAAAAGTATTAAAGGTCCGCCCAAGCACTCATTGTTCGCCTCCAATAATGCATAAAAATTCTGAGGAAAAATTGCCAGTAAATTTCTAAGAAAAACTTGAGGCCTTGTTTACATCAAGTCGAGGCATCGTCGATTTTATATTGGAGCGAGACATTGTTTGGTTATGTCCAATGACGTATATAATATGGGCTGCTTGCTTTTCTATTTCACGTGGACACAATTGCTTGTGTAAAAAAAAATCATTGGCGGGAAATTGAAAAAGTGAGCACGCAGCTTGGAAAGTGATTCTAATAAAATATTTAGAATTTCTTCTGCGTATCTAATGAATGTATCGTCTTTGGCAAAACAGTTTTTATCAGTAATAACGCTAAATTATTAATTCAAAATCATGTATTTCGACGAATCCACTAAATTTTTTATTGTTTTCAGTTCTCTCTCAGTTGGTACTTGGTGCTTAGACCGAAAGAGTCAACAATATAGAAGTGAGTCCTTTTTCTGCAGTGTATTTCTATGAACGCAGTCAGTCCATATTATACATGTCAGTGGTTATGGCATCAAGTCGAGGTATCGTAGATTTTATATTCGAGCGAGACGTTACTGGTTTTTGTTCTACTTGCTCAGTCTTGTTTGTATGTTATTAGTTTTTCTAAGGTACTGATGCGCGAGTGCGGCACATGCTTTGACAGTTCTTTGCGTGCTTTAAAACTCAACAAAAAAGCAGTTGCGCTAGAGATTGTGCTCTCTTTTCTACGAAGAGTTAGATATTTGTAGGTACTTAATAGACTCAGAAATACAAAACTAAGTCATAACTACAAGTAAATAGAAGCAAGTACTTATGTTCAAGTACTAAGTATTGGCATCTCAAAAGTATTGAGTAATACATAAGTCTTAAGTAACGAAAATGTACTTTAAGTAGTACTTAAGTCTTTTTTTACTTAAGTATTGCCCAGCTCTGTACCTATCTAATGCCCCTGGTCTCATGAGCAATACATCTCAAAGTACTTTAACTGGAATTTAGTTATAGCGTGGTTTTGCAATCTATAGAATGTACAGTCCGGATCGATCATAGTCACATTGTTTTCATACTTCTATCTGGCTATAATTCAAGGACTTTGCTTATCTTTCAAAATAGAGATTCAAAGTCATTGAACGCAATATTCAAGATCTTCTTAAAAACTGGGGGCTTTATGTTCAAATGCTGATTCATGTTCCAATGCTTAAAACCAATGGATATAGAATAGATTCCTGCAGTTATCCATTACTTACAGACATAGGATTATAGATTGACTATATTTGTATGGGTTCTGGTCATCATTATAGCTGTATGGAGCAGAAATAGAATTCCGTTTCGATATTGAAATGGCATGAAAAAATCGAGCAACGCTATAAAATATTATTAATTTTTACTGAGTACATATCACATCTATGACGATAAAATTTAACTACTTTGTGATTTGTAAAATCCAGGAGAACACCAGTTTTTCTTTTTGAATGAAGTTCAAAAAATAAATCTGGCTAATCAGGTCAAAGAGATCAATTCTTCCGTTATTTTTTTAATCCCAATGTTTCAAATTGCATTATTATAATAGACTAAAATATGGAAGAGAAATTAGAGCGCTTATCCAACGAAATATGTAGATTCCGAGTACAAATTTCGAATAATACGGAAGATATTTTTCATCACCGGAATTTACACAAAATGGTTGTAAACAGCAACATTACAATGGTAACCGACTAATATCTAATGGACCCCAAAAGAGTCATGATAATACTCTACAGACTGTGAAAAAATAATTCCCGTAAAATTTTTTCTCTCCGAATGTCCTTCGCACATAATTTAATGACTTGTTACATATTTGTTTACTCAATGATTTGACTACAATTCAAATTCGGTTATCCGGAGCGTTCGGTTATCCAGAGTTTTTTATTATCCGGATTATCCGGATTACCCTTGACTTTTTACTACCGCGGACAATCAAGATTATACACAATCATACTCCACAACTAATAGTAATCGCTACTGCTCGAATTCTAGAGCATTAGGGATAATAGGAAATTACCATTTTAACGGAATGCAATTTCCGTATAAAGTATATCTCCTTGAACATTTTAAAATTCATGAGCTTCCTTCAGTCCTAGGCTTACATTCGTAGTGTCATTTTACATTATATTTTTTCCTCGTTTTTTTTTTTTTAGTCACTTTAACATCGTTCAGAACAAGACACGAATAAAATAAGCGAAAGACTAAAATTAGCCAAGCGACGACGGACACGTCCGTCGCGCCACATTCTACATTCAACCGATCATTCTGAAACTTTCCTTTTATACTTCTGTCACCATTGCAATTCAGCTATAATAATAATAATTGAGGGGACATTTCAAATCCAACTCACGTATCTCGTCGACTGGAAATTTAGAAGATACATCCATCCACTATACACCCTCGGGTCACTACCTATATACATATATATCTAGTTATAGTTATACTATACTTACGACGACAAAGTATTTTGTAGTTGCAGCATCAAAAATACTCCCTGACTCACAATATAATTTTCCTCCTCATAAAATGTCCTTTCATCTCCAGCTCAGTTACAGCATTTTGTTGTTTTCATAGGAGAGAAGGGCCACCTCCTAAAGCACAATAGTATCAGATGGGATTTTTCAGTATTATCACTGGAGAAATTCAATGCTTTTGCCCTTATCACTTAATCGGTTTTGAAGAGCAAACAAAAGGATCAGGAAGAGACGTCTGGTTCTGGTTCTGGTTTATACTATATAGTTTTATTGATGTTGCCCTAAAGCGACAAAACAGTTGAAGTTCAGTTCTTGAAAATTTGGTGAACAATATAATGGTGGACCTGGGGAGAATAATGTTTACCGTTGTATTAGGATTCTTTCAGTAATAGCACTCAGAACTCAGCAGATATATTTGGATGTAGGTATGTATCTGCTGATGCTGTTTCTGCCGAAGAATGTATAAGAAAAGTATGTATATAAATTGGTATATACAGAATACTCTTTAGCATGGGATTTATTCTTATAACAGAGCGAAGAATTTTTTTTCCATTCCTAAAAGAAAATACAAGAAATGCATTATCATGACATGATATGCAGCGCTTAAGAGCTGAAACTATCACTGCTCGAAGCCATTTAAAAAAAACCTTCCTCTTTCTGTAGTTGGGATGTTGGCTGTGATTTTCTAAAAGAATTTGCATATACGAAAATATTTTTGCATTAAACACCCCTAGAGGATAAATTTATGTCTCTTAAGATGTATGTAAATTGCTTGGCTCTTTTATTCGTTGAGTATTTTATTGGTTTGATTTTTCCCACAGTATAGTAGTGCGCTGGTTATTTTTTTAAATTTGTGTTTTATTTATTTTGTTTTTTTTTTCCAAAAAATACCCGTAAGCAGACATAAATATCTCTGAAGGACGAGATGTTATCGTAACAAAACGATTTATTTATAAAAATCGGTGGTGTTTCTAAATTTGTTTTTATCCCAGTCTTACCGCACTCTAAGCCTTTATACGTTTCGTTAACAGAATTTTGAAGTAGATATGCCGATTACCCAAAGAAAAAGTATCGATTATCATGATGATGATGATTAGAGTCATGTTGGAGGAAATCAATTATACATAGATAAATATCGACAGTCTATTAATCGAATATCATAAAAAATCGTTTTTTTCTTCTTCAATTTTTCTTTAGTTTTAAAAATCAGCTCTCATTAAAACTAGCACTAACAGAGTAGACAACGAAAGTCAGAAATTCGGAATTACACTGAATTGCATAACACCCACTCCGGTAGGTACGCTCAGAAAAATTGCTCTTGACGAATTTGCATAAGTTGATGCCATTTACACCGACTTCTAGAAGGCATTTGACAAAAAAAATTCTCATAAACGTGTTCGTTTCGTAAGGACACAGCTTGATTTCCATAAAAATACAATTTCTTGGTTTTTTCTTTCCTAATTAATAGAAGTAGAGTCATTGTCCTTAATGGTTTCCGATCTCTTTGCTATAAACAGCTGCCTGGAATTTCCCAAGGCATAATCCTCGTTCCTCTTATTTTCTTGAACTACATTAACGATTTATCAAGTGACTGCTTACTTTATGCCGACGACAGCAAGATATTTAGAAGAGTTCTAAATATCAATGACTGTCTTTGCCTTTAGGGACATCAAGAAGTTTGAAGTTTGGTGTAATGTGACTTTTTTGAGGACAGCCCTTACCTTTAACTCGTACACGAATTTGTCTCTCTGTATATTTATTTATATTTTTCTCTTTTACTATTTTCGACACTCTCGTAGACCCACTTTTCGTCATCACAGCGAGCTGAAATTTGGCACACAGGTTCATGTCGCGTGACAATTGAATCTATCAAAATGAACCGGAAATTTCCTTGGAAAACCCGGAAAATCGGGAAAAATCGTTTGAAAATTTGGTACAAATTTGATTAGTGATAAATCCGTTTCAGGAAAAATGCAGAGTTTTCCGAATTTTTCGAAAAAAATTTCCGGAATTTTCCGACTTTTCCGGAAAATTTTCCGGTAAAAAAGTTTTCTAAATTATGCAGGATCAACTGGCATCATTACTTTCTCTCCGACAATGGTGAAAACTTGCAGAAAAAATCGAGGAAAATTCATGTAAAACGCTTTTCCGTAGTTTTCCGACCGAGCAAGCGTTTGAGCGTTTTGCAACCTAAGACAAAGTTGTAGAGCGAAATGAGTTGCATAAAGTTGTTTTTGTGGAAAACTCCATGAAAAACCCGGAAAAGCGGGAAAATCATCGGAAAAATTTTCATCGATATGATTAGTGATAAATCTGTTTCAGGGCAGCACGTAATAACAATATAGTTAACGTGAAAAAGGCAGAAAATAAAATAAGTAAAAAACGAATTTTCAAACAAAACTAAAGGCAAGCCGCATGAAAAAGTAGAAAACAAACTTTTCTCACACACAGGGTGGACTCAGATTTTTTAATTGGGACATTTCTCTTGAATATTCTTTCTCTTCATGAATCAAATCACTTATTACCTCTGATTGATCATACTGAAATATATCGGTGATTGTCAGCGAATAAAATCTGAGTCCACCTCTGAAAACTTGTTTTTACTTATTTTATTTTCTGCCTTTTTCACGTTAACTAAATTCTTATTACGAGCTGCATGGAAATATTTTAAAACAATTTTTAAATCATGTTTGGTGCCGATCCGAAAACACAAATTTTTCGAGTATCATATCGTTGCAGTACTGCAACGGTTTTCTGAAATTCAAATTATGTTTTAAACAGCGCTTTTTAGCTGTATTCCAACTTGATCCCATATAACATGAATTTTCCCGATTTTCCATGTTTTCCACAGACTTTTCTTATTACTATGAATTTTTTTTAAAAATTTACATGAATTTTCCTCGGTTTTTCATGCAAGTTTTCATGATTGTTTAAGAGAAAGTATTGATGCCAGTGGGACGGAAAAAAATTATTCCGCATAGCTTATAAAACTTTTTTGTCGGAAATTTTTTTGGAAAAGTCGGAAAATTCCGGAAATTTTCGGAAAATTTTCCAGAAAAATTTGAAAATTCTGCATTTTTCCTGAAACAGATTTATCACTAATCATATCGATGATAATTTGTCCGATGATTTCCCGCTTTTCCGGGTTTTCCACGGAGTTTTCCACAAAAGCAACTTTATGCAACTCATTTCGCTCTACAACTTTGTCTTAGGTTGCAAAACGCTCAAACGCTTCCTTGGTCTGAAAAACTCCGGAAAAGCGTTTTACATGAATTTTCCTCGATTTTTTCTGCAAGTTTTCACCATTGTCGGAGAGAAAGTAATGATGCCAGTTGATAGGGAACTTGATCCTGCATAATTTAGAAAACTTTTTTACCGGAAAATTTTTTCAGAAAAATCGGAAACTCTGCATTTTTCCTAAAACGGATTTATCACTAATCAAATTTGTACCAAATTTTCAAATGATTTTTCCCGATTTTCCGGGTTTTCCATGGAAATTTCCGGTTCAAATGACAGATTCAATTGTCACGCGACATAAACCTGTGTGCCAAATTTCAGCTCGCTGTGATGTCGAAAAGTGGGTCTAGGAGAGTGTCGAAAATCGTAAAGAAATATATAAATAAATATACAGACAGACAAATTCGTGTATGAGTTAAAGGGAATAGCCTCAAAAACCAATTCTACGCACTTTTATTGTATTCGCTATTTTATTTATCTGCTATTAAATCTTAAATCTAATGCAGATGCGTTTCTGTTTGTTTTTCATACAACAACGCCAGGTGCAGTTGAAGTTCATAAATTCTTTCATCCCGTTCAATCTGCTTAACCCTACAATATTTACCATTTTATCCCAAAGTCGCATAACTCCAATTACAATATTTATTAAGAAATAGATTAATGATGATTAATGGTGGTATCAACATAACAATCGTAATTTTCTCCTTAAAAATATTCTAATTAAAGCCCAATGCTAAAGACTCTAAAAAAATTAAGTATAATCTTACACATAGTAAAAATTGCTGCTGCAACATAAAAACAAAATCTAATTTCATGAAAGACAAATGAAATCCATCTTAATAATAATCAGAAAAATGATATCACGTCGTAGTTAAAATGATAATGAGACTGCAAAAATATCCTTGTGATGATGAAAGCAAGAAGGATCAATTTAAGAATTTTACTTACAGGGAAGCATCCTTGCATTTTTGATGAGCGATTTCGATGGAATAAAGCGGCGAGACAAAAAAAAAAGATGAGAGAAAGTCTATGCAAATTTATGGGTAAGCTAACAGTCAAGAAAAAAAAACGAAAAAAATAGGAAAAGAATAAAGCTCCACGGAGAACTAAATATATTCATTTTCATTTCAAAATTTCATTGTTTTTGTATTAATAGGGGTGAAGATGAATTTTATTAGCCATAAAGACCTTGCATACCTCCTTCGATATAAATTATACTCGTACTTAGCTTTGTTTGAATAATTATGATTCAATTGAAAACAATTTTTTTGTGTTACACGAATTGCATTTATTTTATGATTTCTTAATTTAATGATGTTTCTAATATCATAAAATCTACAATAAGGACAGATATACAAATTAATTGAGATATGTCTGTCCAACGCTTATGCATCATAGCCATTTTGAGCGTCATCGGAATCAATGCTTAAAAAGCAAAAATAATTTTTTTTTTTTTATAATTATATTCTAAAGGATGTGGATCCAATTGAAATATTTAAATAAGTATGGTAAAGTCGACGACGCACGGTGGGACGGCGGGCACGGGGCGGCGTGATATTGAATTTTATCAAATGTTGTAATTTGACTACAATGAGACAATTAAACCTTTTTCCTGTCAATTGTTGTTGGAGGAAAAAACCAGCAACCCGAACGGATTTTGTTACAAATCTCACTTGAAATATGGATAAAACTGGCGCTTCTACTACTGTTGCATCCAAATTTGACTAAATCATATCGTTAAGAGGTGTGAAGCGGATTGGGCAAGTGGCTTCAGCAGAACGTGGCAGCTTGGTTTCAATGGCTTTGGCCACTAATGCGATAGGTCATACATAACCACGATTTTTCTTCTTTCTATAGAAAAAAATATGTAAGCCAATTTTCTTCGAGGATACTTCCTGTGACATTCTCCATTCCACTTGACATAACTCTCGGCTGTTTTAGTTGTGCAGAGGTAAGACGAATATTTCTCAACTGACAGAATTGTCTGTTTTTGTAGCGTTTTGTGAAAGTACCTAGGAATTTTCAAATTAAATTATGGATTCCCCGCATATCCTAGCTAAATATGTAGGACATTTTGTTTCCTAATTAGATATGTAATTAGTTTTTGAATCCGATAAATAATTTCGGAGATAACTGCAAAAGAAGTGAATTAGTTCTTCTGAAGATGAAAAAATTTTCGTTTTTTTGGTACTAAATGGACATATATTCAACTCATCATAATGAGGAACTAGTAAGTCGTGGAAATTCACTTTCCATGAGACAAGTGTTCACAACAGACAGAGCACTATTGGATGTAAAATAAAGAACGGAAGAAATATATGCGAAATATAGACAGTGGGGTGTAGATGACCCAAGCGAAAAAAAAATCCGTTTATATGTGGTAAAAAGTCAGTTATGACGTTAAAACGATCAAAAACATACTACACCACTCGATGAGCTGCTTCTCCCTCTTTAATTTGATACCAAACATGACGTAATTTGGACGACTCCCTATGAGAGGTGGTACGACCCCAATCCCAAAAATTGGTACGAAGAAAAACTCAATGCTCTACGTATCTCCAACACAGACTTAGGCGTCCTTCAATATTGCGACATTTCTGACATTTTCTGACATCTTTAGCCAATGGTGGCCCTGGGCACTTTAGAATAGAGGACCCGCTAACAGAAATAATTTTCTAAAATACTTTTGGTTCTAAATAGAAATAATAACGGAAAGTACGTTAAGACCTATCGCGCACTGGAGACTTTTTGTCACGTAATTGTTTTGTCACCACCTTGAATTCCATTAGGCTCTAATTTTAATGCGCGCATGAAGTGACATGACAGCAACGTGCCTTTTTGGTTCCTCCTGCTAGAAGTATTGGGTGACGAAACTATCACCGCGCGTTCACGTTTATATGAATGTGCACGCACTGGTAACATTTTTCGCGGCGCTTGTCTGCCATTGTTTTGGGAGACATTTTAGAGCTAGGTAAAAGCTTACGCATTTTTTTTTAATGTCTGCTGCAACGATAGTATATATATAAATAATGAAGAATTAATACAAGAAGTACAAATTACTGTGATAGCATTTAAAAGATAAAATTGTGGGGAGAAACATCAATGAAAGTGTTTATAGACCTTAGAGTTACAGCAAGTCTCTCTTCGGGTTCAATTGATGATACTTTGATATGTTATAGCAGGTCTCAAAATCTGTAGTAAATCATCAAATCTTTCAACACACATACGGAAATATTCATATTTTTCAAGATAGGATCGCAGTTCATCAAATATTAAGTGAAATATGCCTTTAAACACCCTTTCGCTCCAAATTGGTAGAGCCCAACAGCGTTGATATTTTCTATATCCTTATGACAAATACACTTATCATAGCTGCCTCCTCGAAATTTTAACATAGCCGACAGTTATTCACTGTGTGTGTACTATACTAGCCCACTGTGATAGGACGGAGAAAGTGACAAGAAGTTGTGTGACAAAAAGTCTCCGCGCGTTAGGCTAAATATAAACCAACAGAATAAACATTTTCGCCGATTACCAAATAACTTGAGCTTGGTTACTGATGGTATCATAAAAAAAATGCTGGAAATTTAAAAATTCTGGGGCTGCAAACACAGACACTATATGTTACTTTGTATGAACATTTTTTGCTATGTATACTTAGTAGTTTGAATAAATCCCACGGACTACTTTTAGTAGCCAAACTCTAAAAGCTAAGCTGTCTTATCTTAGTGGTTAAAGAAATGTTAATCGGTTGGTCTACTATCGCATGGGCTACGGGGTTCCATGAATCGCGGGACTCTCAGCCCGGTCTCAGTGGGCCCATGTGTAAAGATGGCACTTCCAAGTATGTTAGAGAATCGTGAAGAGAGAATTAGGGAGTTTTAATCGCGAAAACGAAAATTCTCATCAAAAATCGAAAATTCAATCATTGGAAAGCTCACTACAACTGCTTCTTCTTGATAACTATATCTCCTACTTATCAATCAAAGCACTCGACATGACAGCTGAAAACGGTTTTACTTTACTTTTTTTTCGAAAGCAAAAAACAAACCATACAGCGAAACAAAATTATACAGGCCTATTGCTCTAATATCATTTCTGGGACTTAGCCTAACCACTCTAGGAGAACACACAATAGATCAACATTGGTCCGCATTGGTGCCCGCAAGTCCTAGTAGCCTAGTCGCCCCTACTCTTAACCTAACCTAACCTAACTTACTTTTTTTCCACCTCACTGCAGTCACCGATATACGAATGCACCTGTTGATGTTTCCGTTAATGACCGCCCATTGAAAGCGTTTTACAAGACACAAGGTGCTGCATGGATGAGAAACATTTGTTGGAAAAACTGTCGAACTTCATCATATTCCACTGCTAATAAAAGTCGCCCTTTAATTTCACTCAGACTTTATTGATGTCTCTGATATTTGTCCTTTCAATTCGAATGTTTACACGTTTCTAATTATGTCCAAACTGTAAACGGCGAGTGAAATGTTGGAGCTGTTTCGATTGAGCAGCAACTGTGTTTCACCCAGTATATATCAAAACTCTATTCGAAGGTCAACGATAATTCCATCCAGCTGGAGGTGGATTCTGTAATACGTGCTGGAGTTGCATAGTTTAAGAAATGAGAGAAAATTCAAGTTCGTAAGATTTACATAAACAAGCGTTAAGAAAATAGCATCAAGCATTTGATGCGTATATACTTGATGTTGCCAACTCATATTATATTGAGAACGACAAGCAACAAAATTAGAATTAACATTCCATTCTCTTTTCTAGCTCGTACTATTGGAACTAGTGTTGAAAATCAGGAATCAAAATTATGAATTTTCCACAAATGGTATGCAAAGTTAGTTTAATACCGGTAAAAAAGGATGCTTGGGATTGTTGTCTTTGAGTAAGCAAGAAAAAAATTGAAAGTGCTTCTTAAGCAGTAAAAACATCTATTTGAGAGAGAGAGAGAGAGAAGGAGAGAGAGAGAGAGAGAGAGAGAGAGAGAGAGAGAGATTAGAAAGATAGGGAGAGAAAGAAAGAGAAAAGGAGAGAAATAACATAAAATAATACCATACTTTTTAAGACAGCTACAAAATGATATACCAAACAGCACACATTCTCTAATTGAAAAATTGAACCCGCAGCTCCATGCATCAAGGATTTTCTGGCAAGTTCTGGCAAACTCTCAACTTCATAGACATATCCGTAAATATGAAAATTCATACTTATCACTATGGAGGAATAAAAAATTATATCAATTGTGATTATGCTCTTAAGTGACTGAATACTACTTATTTTAGGGATTTCACATATAATCCGAAAACAAAACTCAGTCAATATAGTCCTGAAAATCATTTAATTCCACCACCACCATAGCAATTATACAGTAGATAGGTACCCGAAATTTCCATTTAATTTCCCCCTTCTTATTATAATCAATTCAACATCAACAACATACAAAATCCGCTAATGACAATTGAAAATCCTTCAATGAAATACTTGGAATAAAATATTTACCAACTCACTCTGAACTCTGGATCTGCACCGATGTGAGTGGAAAACAAATCAACTTTTGTTCAGAGAATTAAATTGAAACTGAAATTATTAATCTGCTCTGAGTAGGTAACAGTAGGACTGCTAAAAAAAAACAGCAATTGGAAATTATTGGTATGTATATGAAACCACCGCATAATATAGGGAAAATGCTGTAAAAATGGCGAATTACTAAACGATTTCCTGCATTTTCCACAACACTTCACTTAAAGGTTTTTCTCCTGTATTGATTTCCGTTCTACTGTAATTTTGGGGAAATTTTGTTCAAATTTCGTTTATACGACTGACTCTTCCCATTTTCAACAATTGTATGTCAGTTTCCGTCATTTTGTGGGGAAATAATCCAGTTTTCATCACCCTTGTTGAAAGGATTTGATTGTAATTTCCGTCGATTAAGGAGGAAATTACATGACGCGGTTTTATCATCTCTCCATTTTCTGATTTGAACAATGAATTGCAGAGTAGAAGTACGTTCATATGTACATACCTACATAGGAGAGCAGAGGAAAGAAGCTTTTCTACTTACTTACTTCTATCATGAATGAAATCCCCCCAACTTCTTACCCCTTCGTCCTTCCGGAAAATGCAAACTCAGGCTTTTCAGATTTCCCTGCATCAAAATTAATGCGGTTTCATAAATCAGAGGGCACGCTGCACGCGCGCACTTTTACAACTTATAACATTGGCTGTATATGTTTTCGCCTACATTAAATTGCCATGAAATATTACAGATAATATGCAAAGGTGCACAATATTTCTTAATCATTTGCCACTCCTTCTTATAAAATCATCCACAAGGAAGTTAAGTACGAGTACTCGCATGCTATTAATTCTATACGAAAAGCTAATCAAAGTTCTCCTAGAGACTGATATACTACTTTGCTAGCGCAGGCAGGTCCTCCCGGTCTGGGAATGAATGTCGTCGTCGTCGTCGTCGTTGTCGTTGTCGTCTTCGTTGTCGATTTGTGCTTTTGACTTTTCTCAAAATGATTCGTTGCATGTCACATGAACTACGTGCTCTGTACCGGCTAGTGTCACGCGATTCCCTCGTAAAATTTCTTGATATGACTTCTAAGGACGAAGGATTAATCAAGATTTGTTTTTATAACGTGAGCAATATTTTAGTCTTTTACGACATTTTGGTAGGTAGTGCACTTAGCAAACACCATGAAAACTATAGAGGAAAACTAGGTTGGGGATAGAGGATGTTGTCCAAATTACTTGATTTGTGATATCGTATCAGATTTTTAGGGAGTTTTCGGAATTGGGAACCTACCATAAGTCAATAGAGCTACTTGAGAAAATCAATTTATGGCAATTTCAAGAAGAAATTATTTTTGTTTGCTTTCGCTTTAAGTCATCGAACATGGTTGGTTACACATTAATGGAATAGAAAATATTGTAAGTTGGTAATTAGGAATTGTAAACCTGTGAAACTGAAAAGCTTAGCCGAAGTGAAAGAACCTAGCAATATTTTGGATATCCAGAGCGAACATGCATGACAAAATTTCTGAAATTTCTTATTATTTGTATTACCTATAAAATAACTATTAGCTCTCGTCTTGTAAAATGTCTGTAACTTTTGTATGTATTTCAGTCAACGTAGCTTAAAAAAGATCAAACAAATTCGTTGTAAAAAGTGCCTGCTAAGTTACGAATCAAATAAGGAATACGGATACTTTTAAGATGGCCATACTTTGAAAATATTTTTATATTATGAAGTTATATCACTATGCATATACTATACATACTCTGAGATCTGAGGCGCATCTTAAGAAATTTATCCTCAAGGGTTACCCAGAAAGTATTCCGAACTGTAAAAACATGATCGATTTATTCTTGCCTTTACAACACTAATGAGAAGCATTTTATCAGCCTGTTTAGTATCAAAAAGAATTTCGCAGCAATTAATGAATAGCTTTACTATAAATTAAAAGGACTTCCGTCGAAATCGGGTAACATATTTTAGATATCAGAAAAAGAAATTTTGTTTCGGCCATTGGGAGGAGGGAGCTGGTGTTTGTTTCTCAATCAAGAAAACAACTATATCAACTTTTGCGGGAAATGGTTTCTCTTTAACAGTAGTAACAGACAAAAAGTATACAAGCAATTTTTTTAAACTGACTTCTGTATATTATAATCCATCATTCACTCGTTTACAAGACATCAACTTTATATTTTGACTATATTTCTTTATATTACCACAGAAAAGAAAACAAAGAGGAGATACTCAATAAATTATATATTTTTAGGTCTCACACAAATTTATACAGTTGGTTGCCGATAAGTAAACCTGCAGTTGCCTCTCCATCTGGCAAGCTTCATAGGATAGTTGTGTGATTCAAGTAGCTGACTGATGATGATCCGAAGCAGATCTTCGTTATATTTTTCATTTTACCGGTTTCATTGGGGATGTACTTTTTTTTTTTATCCCACTGCTGCCACCAAATTTTACCCAAGAAGTGACGAGTGTTTTGAAAGAAGAGAAATTAACTAGTACTTTAAATAAAGCTTTTTATTATTCTATTTTTTTTTATTTCCTTAGAAATTTTTATTTTTATATTAGGTAAACTTTTCTGCTATAATTTAAGTTTACAACACTATTTTGGAAAATTAAAATATTTACCTCGGGTGGGGGATTCTCTGATTTGCTATCTAGAAATCTTGTTAGTAACACCAGATAAATTTATCGATTTTAAACAAATTCAATTCCATTCTTATTGGGCGATCATTTTTCTCGATAAATTTACGTATATCAGGAGAAACTCTATTCTGACCAAGAACTCATATTAAGATAAAAGGAATATGAATAAATGAAATTACTTTAGACTCACTACGGGTAAAAATCATATAGGTCAGCGACATTGGTTATTGTAAAGAAACATTTTCCGATAGTACCTACGATAAGAGTGTAGTACGCATAATGTAAATTAAGTGATTAAATTATGCACAAATAGGATACGCAAATTAAATAAAGAGCAGGGTAGAATTTGTTCATAAATAACTGGCGTTAGTTATTTTGGGGTTAAACTTGACTAACTGCTTCAGTCATTACCTCTTCTTTAGCTTACAGTTAGCACTGTTAAGCCGCTCCATTGTAGTTAATGCCTCGTGGCTGCTCCTATATAGGAAAACCCAGCTATCCGCAGACTAATATCCACACCACGAACACGACAATATTTTGAGAGTGTACTGCAATACTACAGGTGACGATCTGAACTATTTGGATCATCCTAGCGGGAAATGGATGCAACACCGCATCGCAGCCATATTGCACCTTGGACTGCATCATCGACCCGTTTCTGCACCGAATTTTTGATTAATTTTACATACGATGTCCTAGACAGGGTGTTATGCCTTTGTGCAGGAGTAAATCCCGATGAAAGCGTCGATGAATAATCTCCGAAGAAAACCTCAATGAATATTAATTAATTAATTTTTGTAGATCTAGGGGTGGTATTTGCAACTTGAATCGAGTAAAGTCGAAACGACTGGATGTTAATTTTATGTTAAAATATATCTAATAATTTTTTTTTTTATGTAATCCACCTATTAGAAGTCGTTTCGACCTTCGCCACACCAGGAACGAATTGATTTTGAATAGAAAATGATTTTTAATTGGTTTCAAACAATTAAACGTATATTTCAAATAATCTGAAGATAATATACAAAAATTAATTAATTTTCATTCGAACTCAAGCCAACTTGAACTAAACTCCTAAAATTTAACCTGCATTGACGTTTACGCAGAAAGAAATATCAACTACAAAAAAAGTAAAAAAAATCGTGTAATACCCCGGTCCCAACATGATTTGAACCTCAAAATCGGGCTTCGCTCCTTTCCTGCAGGAAATTTACACATATTTTTCAGTGATACTGATTTCTTCAACGTATTCCTATATACCTACTGTCATTCACGATCATTTTCCCGCTGTGATGGATCGCACCACTATACTTTTGACAAATTTGACAAAGGCAAAAATAAAATCTGGAAATATATAAATAGCCCATTCCCCGGTCAAATCCGGTCGGTCTGTTTTGTGCATTTATCAATTCTGGATCAGCACATTCATCTAGAGACTATCCCATTTTTTCTCATTCTCCTATACTCGTGGCAAATACATGGAAATAGATTTTAACGTCGAATTCTTTTGATTACCCGTTTTCCAAGTATTAATAATAAGCACAAAAAAATTAAATAATAAAGGAACATTTTTATCTTGTTATCATGTCAAATTCATCTCCACATATTGAATAAAGACACCCTCGTAAAATCTACGACAGTATTAAATCACACATGAGAGTACCGTGTATATTAGCCATATTCTCATCAAATTAAACCCCCCTCCCCCGACCCACAATCCTTCAAGAACAAAATTCGTATACAAAATTGTATCCTCGACGAGAGTGAGTTAATATCTTCCTCGGAAAGAGAATTCTTTATTAAGGAATTATATAATTTGCCTACACACGAGCATAATATATTTCCCGAAAATTCCTCGCTTCCTTTATCAGGTTATGTATAATTTATGTGACAGCTTGGCGTCGCCGCCGTCGTCGTCGTCGTCGTCGTCGTCGTCTTTTGGGAGCTTGATAAAATTGAATCTGATTTATGTAGGTAACCGATCCATAATGCTATGCCACCGCTCGCTGCCAAGCTACCAAGCTTTAATTAAGAAGCGAAACAACAGTGATGACGGCCTCCTAGCACATTGAATTTGTACAACATAAATTCCAAATTAGGTAAGAAAATTAGGATGAAAGTATATTCAATTTAAGTACTAATTGCTTAATTCGGTTAATTAATTTTAGCAAGTGGTAATTAAGTCACACCCGCATAAAATTGAGGGGCTTTTCGTTCTTTTTTTTATATATATATATAACCTTGTTTCTCTTATGAAATTTGTTAATGTTATTTGAAGTTTCTCACATTTCTCGGTTATAAACGAAATTAAATTTTCTGTGTATGTATGTATATACCTTTCAGAATTGATTTAATTATCGTTCATTTTAGCTTTTCACATGTATAATATTCTGTAAATTAAAGGGATCTAAGTAAACTCCTATTTCGTAAACAATAATGGGGCGGAGAGGTGCGAACAAGCTGGCAATTAGTATAGGTATATCTATGTACTGTTATAATTTATTTTAGGGACAAAATGTGTCCATTTTCTCCCCTAAAGCTCTGGCGTCGCGATCCGAAGGTACATAAACAAGTTTGTTACTGTCTGCAATATTAAAGCCGAAAAGTGTAGTGTTTGAGAGCTTACGTAAAATTGTTGTCTTCTGTAAGTATGCCGTAACTTGTTTATGCCGTTTTAAAACTTTTTCCGCGTATAAAAATTTTTCAAGTAAATATCTCAGAAAACAAAATGAAATGTTGTTGCTTTTTCTCTTTTCTTTTGCAAATAAAAATTTTCTCGAACCAACTATTATGGAAGAAGCTATTTCTTCCTATTATACATTCTTTGCTTAAACTGTAAATGAATAATTTCGAATAAACCGATTCTCTATTAACCTTCAGAGAAGGCAGACGTTTCAATTTTTCAGTAGGTTATTAACTCAGGAAATTGAATTATTGTTAAAGTTTGACAGCATTCAAAAATCAGAGACTGACAGTTTTGTCAGTTTATGTAAAATATGGGAATTTGTGCATGATAATCTTACTGAAGTGTTGCCCGATTTTGGTAATTTTTTTAATTCTATTTGTGCGTGCGTGGAAAATCTAAATTTTTGTATAGCAACCTCAAGTAGGAGTTGCTCGATTTTGTTTATTTTCGATTTTAGATGTTCAACTATTATAGAAGAATAATGTAGAAAATGTCATTTCTCAAAATTATCCTCACTTCCATTCTACCACTAGTCACCCATTTGTGTAATAGACTCATCACTTGCTCGTGCTTTCCCAGCTGTTATAAAACTGGCTTTATCACACCCATTCCCAAAATTGCCTCCCCTTCCAACCCGCATGACTGGCGTCCATCATCATACTCCCATATATTTCCCAGATTTTCGAAATTCTCCTGGTTGATCAAATGAGTGAGCATGTCGAGGTCAACGGCTTGCTGTCTAAGTTTCAATCTGGCTTTCGGCATACAGGCACTCCATAACTACTGCCCTAGCGAAAGTTACTATCGACATCCATAGAATATGCCATGATGGTAAGAACGTGGTACACGTTCTTCTAGATTTTAGCCGGTCTGTCGATTCCGTTCCCCACGTCTTACTTGTCACCAAACTTCGAGCTTCTTTTGGTTTTAGCTCTGCGGCTTGTTCGCTCATCTCCAGCTATCTCGTAGACAGAACTCTAATCGTTAGCAGCGATGACCATCGCTCGTCCTCCAACCCCATCGCATCGGGAGTTCCGCAAGAAGCAGTCCTTGCCCTCTTCTGTTCTCTGTATTCATTAACGATATTACAGCAGCCCTAGGAAACTTCAAATAACACCTCTACGCAGGTGGCTCCCCGGCCAACCCTTTGCCTAACCTGCTACTTCATGGCCGGATCATCTCTCTCTCAACCGGCCATTTCAAAAATCTCGGCTTCCGCCTAGACCCCCAACTCGACGGTACCAGGTGAGCAAAGTCTGCATAAGGATCTATTTTGGTCTTCGCTCGCTGTATACAGTCTCACATACCTATACCCAGCCATCAGGCGCTCCCTGGTAACATCCCTCATAATTCCACACTTCTTTTATGTCGACGCCACTATTTATCCCCTGCATGCCACAGAAATCCTAAAACTATACAGAGCACTTTAGGCCTGCGTGCGGGGCTCGGGGGTGTAACCCACCGTACCGCGAAAGGCTTTCCATTAAATATAATGATCAGGGCGACTCGAATTTATCAATTTATAGATAGTAACAAATAGCATCATATGGCCGGTACAAAATACACATGAATTCGGCAATTTTCAATCTTTATTATTTGGCCATACAAATTCGAGGGTGCATTTCTCCCATCAATTTTCGGTTTTACATTTTCATCAATATCTCCGTTAGATCTCAACCGATTTCAATGATTTAAAGGTTTAGTAGGGGTAGCATCTGCACACGAACATAATGGCATGTACCGTTTTGGGGTGGGGCGAGGGGACGCGAAAGCTGAAAATTGGATCCGGATTTGCTAATATTCGGATATCCGGATACCCGGATCTGCGAGCTATCCGATTCCTGAGATCCGGATCCGAGCTATCCGGATCCGGACTAAGCAAAAAAGCTTCAAAATTGTGTTGTTTCATTGAGAAAATGAGAATATCATGAAATTTATATTTTCCCAATGAAACAATGCAATCTGAGGGAAATTTTGACCATTTTTTGCTTAGTCTGGATCCGGATAGTTCGGATCCGTATCCGGATAGATGGGATCCGAATAATAGGATGCGGATTATCCGGATGCCCGGATTCGAGGAATCGGATGCTAATTATCTCGGATAATCCGGATAGTAAATTATCCGGATACTTTCAGCTCTAGATGCGATACATTTACCGTCTTAAACGGTACTGTCGCATTGTTGTATATTGCCAATTTGTTATATATTGCCAATTTGTTATATATTTTGTTTGCTGAAGGGGTACTCACTGTTACGAGCCCAGTATTAAGCTACCACCTGGATATAATCCTTTTGTGATTCTTTCTTTAAAACAAGCACTCTCCTTTTTTTTATTTAATTACACTTTATTTGTATTCCTGGTTCTTATCCTAAGATTTACACTTTAACACAAATCTGCTTAACACTGAACTTATTTTGATTTTTCACAAAAAACTTATTAAATTTTTCTTTCTTTCTTTGCTAACGCACCAATACCAAGACTTTGCCTTTTTGTCCGCGAAACGATCCCGATCACCACCACCAAAAATGAATCTCCAAAACCGACTCTCGAAAACTGACTCTTTTCATGCTTCAAACTCGACTTTTAAAAACCGACTCAACTCTTGATCACATTCATCGTGATCAAGAGCCGTTGTTCAGGATAGAAAATGCTAGATCGCATTTTCTTATCCTGAGAAAATTTTACTATTTAAATCTGGACATGTTCAAACATGTCCAGAATTATTCGCGTTGAACGATGGCTGCAAAAATGTAATCTTACACTTTTTAAAACATCAGCCACCGTTTGAAATCGCGACGCGCATATACATACAATGCATTTATGCTGCGCGCGTTTCTTATTGCGAAAGCTTTTTCCGTAATATGTATGTACGTATGTACATACATATTGTATTTTTCGCGACAAATCGTACTGAAGGTACGATTTGCTTTTTGATTTCTTTCTTTTTTTTTTTTTTAAATTAAATTGTTGAAATGACAAATTTTGCTGAAGGCAAAATTTGGTCGTGGAAATTTTAAAGTAAAACGACTTGGGGTGTAAAATGAAACTTTTGTTTTTCCCAAGTCGTTTGATGGGAAAAAATTTATGACTTGTTTGGAATGTGAAGAAAATTGCTGATGCAATTTTCTTCACCCTTTTTGGACGATAAACTAATCATGTTTTGTGCCTGATTAGTTTATTGAATTTTTATATTTTATGGTTTTTTTTTTGGTTTTTCAGATATATATATATATTTATACATATATGTACATATGGTACATATATGTACCTATGTTTTTATATATAACATTCCTTCCCCCCGTGAAAAAGAGAATTATTCTTTGAAGAGGAATAATTCTCGAAAAATAATTATGTGGGTGTAGGTTCTGTATGGGGCGTTTTATCAAATCGAAATGAATTTGATATCGTAGTAAAAAAAAATAAAAAATAAAACGAATGCCATGGGTCCATAGCGTGTAATACATTGAAATGCATCTTGCACCGGCTTCGAAAATAGAGAAAAAAAATATTTGAGATCTGTGTTCTTGTAGCTACATACATACAAAATGCATAAATTGCAATTTGTGTCGTATGGAGCTCATCTGGTGTGATTTGAAAGAATAAAAAGGAATAAGAGCAACTACTTTTGCTACTAGGGTTGCGTGGGCTTTACCGAGATAAGGGCTTGGCCCATTTTAATCGTATCTCCATCGGTTTTTGCTAACGTTAGGGGTTTTGCCCTTCATTTGGATTTAGGTTTTAATTGTTCCTCACAGTTGAAATTATGCCTTTCTATGAGATAGTTGCTCCTCGTTCGCCTTATATAAGCCCGGCACCTTATTGTGTACGGGTTATGGCAATTTTCGTGCAAAGTGTGGCTCGCGGGTGGCGGGGCCAAATTCGGCTACTGATTCGGAGGGAGAGTCGCCCGGATATATGCTTTTGGGCAGCCCCGGCTGAGGCGGATATTTTCTATCCAGGAGAGTTCTATTTGGGGCCTCATGGTGGTGCTTCTTGGGTTGCATTGGGTAAGTTCGTGTATATAAATATATATAGTTGCTGTTTTCTTACCCACCTCTTTTTTTGTTTTCTATATTTCTAGGGGCGACTCTTACCCTGGTTGGAGAAATTGGGTGGTGTGGTTGTTTGGCGTGCAGAAGGCATCCGTCCTACATGCGGGATGCAGACGATTTGGGGTCTGAGGGTGGTAATTCTTTCGAGTCGGCCCATTGGGATCATCCGGCCGTATCATCCCGTTCTACGTTGGAGCCGGTCGTCCATTGGGGTGAAAACAGGGTTGCCCCTTCCGAGTGTGAGGACTGGGACTACCCGAATGTATCATCCAATTCTACTTCAGAGCCGGTCGAGGCGGCCCCCCCACCCTCATATGAGGAGTCATGGTAATTTGTTCTTTTTGAATTTTAACTTGATCCCATAAAAATTTTTCCCTCTCTTTGTAGGAGTTGTTGATGGCCAATCACCCCGACCGTTGAAACGCACCAAAAAAAAAATCTCTATTTTCAAAATTTTTCTGTATTAATAAAAAAAATTGTTTTGTATTTTAATCTAAAGAAGGTTTCATAATTAAATGAGTGTTGTTTCTAAAAAGTTTTGTGGTTACTGTTTGTGTTTATTATTTTTTTTTTTTTTTTTTTTTCAGGTACTTGCGTAGGTTAGGCCTATGAAAATGACTCTGGGGGTTTTCTGGGGGTTTGTTTTTTTTTTGTGTTTAAATGAGTCGAGTTCTTGGTTGTTGGTTTACAAATTTGTTGATTCTAGTTCGCTATTAGTTTATATATATTTTGTTTTTTCTATCTTTTTGTTTTCTTACACCATGTCTTTGTAGGTTGTGGTTTGACTTATACTAAAGCCCAAATATTTGCTTATTCTACGTTTATTTAAATATTCTACGTTGTTTATTATTGTTAATTTTTTTTGATTTTGTTACTCCGTGTATTTTTTCTAATTGTTGTTTGTTCATTCTGGATTATGTCTAAAATTCTAACAAATTCGGTTTTAATTTTCGTTTCTGCTAAGGGTAAAAAAAAATGTTTCCAGTCTAGATTTTTATGTTAATATCTTATCTTAATAGTTAGCTAAGTGTTCTTATTACTTATTGCTACTGATTATTATTTATTTATTATTTTTATTTTCCTTATTTTTGTTTAAATAATTTTCGATTATGATTAAATCTGTCATTTGTTTGTTGTAATTCTATTATATTCTGTTTTTCTTTCTTCTATTAGCTTTAATCCTAGGGCTTTTAACTTATTTAATTTATTATTTCTACTTTGCTATGTACTACTTAGGTTTATTAAAATATTTTTTTTTTTTTTTTTTTTTTTTTTTTTTTTTTTTTTTTTTTTTTTTTTTTTTTTTTTTTTTTTAGGTACTACTAAATAAATTTTATTTTTATGTAATATTAATTTTCGCGTGTTCGCTTTATCTTATATTTGCTACTATTATTTTAACTTATCTTCTAATACCAGTGTAGTGAAAGGGTAGGATGCTGCGCCGGTAACACAAGAATGAGTCGGGGGCCAACCAACGAGTATAGATCTTTTTGATTATACTACTTGTATAGATCTCGCTCTGGGGAGACTTTGAGCCCGTTTTAACTTTTCTTGGGGTGTTGCGTAAACCGGTTCCATGGGAACGTTTTCAGCTGTAGGCTGTTGTCTGCGTTTAGCAATCCATGCCATGAATGCCGGGACGATATATTTTGCTAATGCCACCACTGATATAAGTAGCAACAAGAGTCCCGTCATTGATAGGGATGTAATAGAGAGTATATGAGGAATGTTGGCCTTTGGTCCAAAGTGAATGCTGTTCACTTTGGTACGGATTTCGTCTAGAGATTTTGTATCTAGGTGGATACGTTGGTTTGTATCATCTCCGAGGAGTAACGTTGGTTGTTTATCAAGGTTTTTAGGAGCGGATATCTTGGACATATATTCTGCCAATTCCTCTTGCGTTTCGTTTGTGCCTGGGAAGTAGGTTGGTTGGAAAACTTTTAGCGGATGTAGATTTTCTGCTTCGTAATACAGAGTGTGAGACCCTATTTGCAAGGAACATGGTTCGTTGACTGTCATGATTCCTTGTCCTGCGAGACGATGAGTGAGTAACTGTTGAGTACAAGTTATATGTACTATAGTGGTTTCGGTTAAGGAGTACAGCCACGAATTTGGTCTATTGAGCTTAATTATTGTATCTCTTGGGGGAATTTGAGCTCTGATGCTACACTGTGGGCGTTCGCCCAGCGGGTTGAATAAAAGTTTAATAACACATTCATCTGTTTTTGTAGCCTTGGTGAGTGGTGTGTTCAGCTTACCTACCCACGTATCTTCATTGATTCCCTTTGAAATTTTTTTGAAAGATCTCAGGTTTTCTGGCTTCAACAGCAGAAATTCCTGGGTCTGTATTTGACTTGCCACATGGGAAAATTCGATATCTGGTATTATTGAGTGGTCTGAATCCAGCCGTATGGGAAAACATCTAATCTGTTGGATTTTCATCTTGGGAATATTAAATATGGGAAGTTTGACTCGGATAACTAATTTGTCCTGCAGCAAATGTGTCTTAACATCTGCTGTTTGATACAGAACTGACAAACAGTCCTGTAGATTGGGACAAGTGGAGTGAGATTTGTGATAAATCTCTAGCAAATGATTTGGGGAAATTAAAAGTGGATGAATTTGATTATTTCTACTGGACACTATTATGTCCAGTAGAGCTTGTTGTCTAAATTCCAACTCTATCATTTGTAGTGTCAGACTAGAGACAATTTCTTGTCTTATTTGGTGGGCTGTCAACTCGTCTGTTGTATTCCTCAGATTGTTAATCTGGTTGGTTATCTGACGCTGTCGTTCAGACAGGGAAGATAGGGGTTTCTGAATTTGTTCAAATGTGGTTTTTATTACGCTGATCTGTTGTTTTTCCAGATCAGCTAAGGTTTGAGTATTTACCTCTAATTCGCTTAGTCGGCTGTACACCTCTTGTTCGTTTCCACTATCCATGGTACCGAAAAGATAATGCATCGCATTTCCAATTCCATCGAAGATGGATCGGGGCTTGCGCGATTTGGGCACAGCTTCCCTAATAACACTGGTACGCCTATTGATATTTTCCATTAGGGCGTGTATATGTTTTGTCTGTAGCGTACAAAGGTCCTGTATAGAAGACCCATTTCCACACAATTGGTGTATGTAGTGTTCCGCTCGTTCTGCTAGTCGCGTCTGATTTTCCAACTCGGCGAGATCTAACTCAGTGATGATGCTCCAAGTGTCGTGGTAAACTGATAGGCTTCCAAGATCCTCAAATAGTACTCCCGTATTATTTAGGGGCGTTATAGAGTAAGGTTCCTCCGCGAGGGCTCCTATTATGAGCAGGAATAGTCCGTAGAAAATGATGGACTGCATTGTTATCTAGGAGAGGATAGGATAGGGTATTAAAATGGGTTTTTATTTGACTTTATAGCTTACATGCTATTATATATGTGTCTTTGAATTACTTAAATTATATTGACACCATGTTATTCGTGGAAAGGTTTTAAACGGTTGTTATGTACCGTGACCTCTCGTTTACGAATTTTTATTGTGGTGTTTACAGTACTAGGGATACCGGTTACCGTGTAGGGTCCTACCCAAATCTGGGAGAGCTTATGTTTACGACTCTCGCTCTTGAGTAGAACCTTGTCTCCTCTGTGAAATGTCAGGGGACGTACAGCTTTGTCATAGTAATTTTTCGAGCGTTGTTTACTCATCAGAAGGTTTTTCCGTGCCATGGCGTAAGACTTTTGAAGCTTATACCTGAGAATATGGTAGTAGCTCTCGTGGTTATACACGGGTTCGGGGTCTCGCCTTAAGTTGGACGGAACGTCCGCTGTAAAGCCGTAGAGGCAGTCCATGGGAGTTAATTTTGTCCCTTCGTGTACACTGTTGTTGTACACGAAAGCAGCGGTTCGCAGATAACTATCCCATGACCTGGGATTTTCGTCCACTATAGTTCGTAGATATTCAATCAACGGTCTATGTGCACGTTCGAGTGCTCCATTTGATTGGGGATGATAAGCTGAGGTTTGCAGCTTATTTATCCGGAGTAGTTTGCATACCTTTTTGAATAGGTCACTCAGGAAATTACTTCCCTGATCGGTGACTATTCTTTTGGGAATGCGGTAGCGCGTGACGATTTCGTCGAAGAAAATTTGCGCTATCGTTATAGCTTCTCCATTTGGTATGGCATACCAATCTACGAACTTCGTGAGGTTGTCCTGAAACGTTAATATATATTTGTTTCCAGATTCAGTTTTCTCTAGTGGGCCGACTATATCTAGGTAGATTTTGTCGAATGGTTGTTCAGCTATGTCTGTAATCACCATTGGCATTTTATACTGTGGTGAAGCCTTCATGGTTTGACATTTAGCACACCGCTTAATGTGCTTTTTGATGTCACTAAGCATGTGCCTCCACCAGTACTTTCTTCGAATCCGTTTGTAGGTTTTTATCACTCCCTGATGGCCGCCAAAGAGAGAATCATGATAATCTTTTAAGATTAATTGAATCTCCTCTGGGCTTGTGATTACTTCAGGTGGACGAGCTTCGTCTATAATTGGTGGATTGGTACTAGGTGGACTGTCATGGTCTGCGGTCTCTTCTGGATGATGAGTTTGTTCTTCTTGTTCTATTAGTTTGGCCTGGCTGTCTGGATTTGTTCCACTTTCCTGAATGTTTCGTGTCTGGGCTCTTGTTACTGCATTGCATTGCAGACACTCCTTAAGGTCCGATGAGTGTTTTTCCTCCTCTATGTCCGAGTCCATTTGGTGGTGGACTATAGCTTCTACCGTGAAGGTTGTAGTTTCCTTGTCTTTGTTATTTTCCCGTGGAATGCGGCTTAAAGCGTCGGCATTCGTGTTGTACTTTCCGGGCTTATATTCAATTTTATAATTGAACTCGGAAAGTTTATGGTGAAATCTCACCAGACGGGATGTGGGGTCCTTAACATTGAAGACTCCCTTGAGTGGTTTGTGATCTGTATAGACCGTGAACTCTCGGCCTTGCAGATAACACCTGAAATTTTTAGTCGCCCAAACTATAGCCAGTAACTCTTTCTCAATCGTGGAATAGTTACGTTCGGCTTTGTTCAGGGTACGGCTGGCGTAGGCAATTGGCTGGTCACTTCCTACCTCTCCTTGAGAGAGAACTGCTCCAAGAGCCTCGCTGCTGGCGTCGGTGGTAAGGTTAAAGGGTTTTGAAAAATCGGGATATATTAAGAGTGGAGGGGAAATTAAAGCGTTCTTAATGCTTTGAAATGCCTCTTGGCATTTCTCAGTCCACTTAAACTTTACATCCTTTCGGAGTAAGTTTGTTAGTGGACGTACTGTTTTCGAAAAATCGGGTATGAATTTTCTGTAGTAATTGGCAAGGCCCAAAAATGATTGTACTTGCCTTACTGTCTTAGGGATGGGGAAGGTTTGGACGCATGCCGTTTTGCTAGGGTCAGGTAGTGCTCCTTGGTTAGAACATTTGTGTCCTAAATACACTACCTCCCGCCTGAGAAATTGGCATTTCTCAGGTTGAAGTTTCAGGTTATTTTCTCTTAACCTGTCAAAGACTTTTCGAAGCTTTTCGTTGTGGTCTGCCAGACTTTTTCCATAGATGACGATGTCATCTAAGTAGACGAAACATTCTAGGCCTTGTAGGCCAGTTAATATGAAATTCATTAAACGCTGAAATGTGGCCGGGGCTCCTTTGAGTCCGAACGGCATACGTTTGAATTCATAATGCCCGTAGTTGGTACTAAAAGCCGTTTTTGCTCGATCTTTCGGATCGACGAGTACCTGATGATAGCCATTGGCTAGGTCTAGGGTGGTGAAGTATCTTGAATGGCCCAGTTGATCGAGGATATCCTCAATCCGAGGTAGAGGGAAGGCGTCGCCAATCGTTTTTTCATTCAACTTGCGGAAATCAACGACGACGCGCCACCTTTTCTCACCGTCTGGTCCCGCTTTTTTGGGGACGACTAGCAGTGGTGAGTTCCATGGGCTTTTGCTGGGCTGGACAATGTCGTTGTCAAGCATTTCTCTGAGTTGCTCATTTATTACATTTCGCTGTGTCTCTGGTAACCGGTACATCTTTTGGTTAATGGGTGCTTGGTCTTGCACCAGAGGGATGTCATGGGTGATGGCATTGGTATGTGTAAGCCTGTCACCTTTTAAAAAGAATATGTCATCATATTCGTAACAGAGATTTTTTATTGAGGCTTTTTCCTCAAAATTTAAAGTTTCATCCAGACTGAGTTCTTGCTCTAATCTGGTGAGGCGGGGATGAATACTGGTGTCTTCTTGCTCGACATCGTTTGGGAACAAGTATTTTATGTGTTGTAGGGTGGCCGTCTGTTCAGCGCTTCTTGCCCTATTTTTATTATTCTTAAATCTAGTCTTCTTTAATGATTTTATATTACTGATTTTACCTCTTAACCTACTTGTTTTATATATGAGAGGCGCTGGGCCAGGTGGATCTGCGGGAGTTGCTAACGGCAGACCTTTTGTATGCTGGCCAGCGCCTGACGTTGGGGTTTTCAGGAGGGACCCGCAAGCGTCTTGGAGCAGTTTCTTATGACTGCTTAATTGACTGGGGCTCTTATGCCCTATTTTCTTAATCTTAGATCTAATTATATTTTGATGCTCACCATCGCCGTCATTTCGACTCATGGGATTCAAAGGATGGGCTGTTGCAATATTTTTGTCTGGCTCTCGTTTGATGGGGACGACAGTGTAGTCTTTAATGGGAACCAGATTTAGGTTCACGCTGTTTAGAACTACTTGTGTACTGCGTGTATTGAGGATTCCGATAGGGACTGCTTTTAACCCAGCTGAGAGTAAGCTGTTTGCTAAGAAGACTCCGTCGTCTATTTCTTTCGACAGACTGAGCATTTCTTCCTGCAACTGCAACGGAACTTTGACTACGATCTGAGACCTTGCTGGTACGCACACAGGTTCATTTAAATTCACCTGATACTGTCCAGTCTTACGGGCCGGATCTTCGGTAATCAAGTCACCCTTATCGCGTTCTTGTAAGTCACAGCCGACTTCTTCTGACTGAGAAGCTTTGAGAACACTTCGGGTAGAAGGTGTATCCCCGTCGGGTTTAATATCTTCTACCAGTGTCTCTTTGTTGACTGTGTTTTGTGAACACGGGTTGTCCGATGCGGTTTCTAATGGAACAGCAAACTCTTCTGGATTGGTTTCCGTGCGAGGAAATCGCAGAACCTTGTTGGGTCCCTCAACATTACAATTTTTGGCTAGGAAATCATTTCCTAGTAAGCCGTCGTCAGAAATACCTGGGATATTTTTTACCACCTGAAAGTTGCAAGGTAAGTTACTTTTTAGCAGGAAGTTTCCTTGGCAACTTCCTAAGGTTTTTCCGGTGCCAAAGGGGCTTTGAAGCGTTAGTTTTTTATTGGGATTTATTAGCTCGCGAGATTTGAGAGCTTTTTTCTTAATTATACTGATCTCAGCGCCGGTGTCCACTATTAGCTGGGCCTGACCATTTAGACTTATGTCTAGAGGGAGTCTGGCGGTGGGCACACTGAAGTCGGGCGGCTGAGAAGACCCTTTTATATTGCTGGTAGGGTTTATAGTCGAGCCGGGGAGTTTTGGGTCGACTCTTTGTCGTTTCCCTGTTTTTTATCCTCCCATTTTTGCTTTTGTCGACACTCGTCGATCTTGTGTCCGCGGCGCCCACAAAAATCACATTTTTGTCTTATGTTAAACACTCTGGGGCCTTTTGTATTGCTTGGGTCTGTCTGTGGAGGATTGCTAGGCGATCCTCGTGTGAAACGATTTGCAGACTGCGTTTGGTTGTTTCGACAGTCGCGAATGTCATGCCCGTAACTTCTACAGTTAGTGCAGAAGGGGGTGTTTTTGCGTTTTAAACACTCCGTGTAGGTGTGTCCCCGCTTCTGGCAGAAATTACAGGTGATGTTTTGTACCAGATTCTGTGTATCCGGTTGTCTAGATTCCCTTCGTGGAAACGGCGGGCGTAGTGGTTGAGCATGAACGTATGGGGGATTAAACTGTCTGGGCTCTTGTGCTCGTGGTGATGCATACATGGGTGGCTGTGGTGCTTGATTGTAAGGTGTTCGGCTAAGAGCTCGAACTCGAAGACTTGGGTCTATTGGTGCCATTGGATATGGCTGCTGCGTTAGCGGCGTTTGGACGAACACTGTGCCTGCTTGTAACTTTTCCATATCTAAAGCCTTTTGTATCAGCTGCTCTAGATCATTTTCTACCAGAGTGAGGAGGTACTGGCATAGGTGGGGATTGTTCACTCCACTTTTGAGGGCATTCTTGGCGAAGTCCGCCAACTGTGTCTTCACAGCTGGGGCTGCCGTTGCTCCGTACTTCAGTACCGCTGCCTCATTGCAAAGCATCAGCAACTGCTTCACTCTTGTTGTGAAGGCAGTGAGAGTTTCCAACGGGTTTTGCCTCATTGTGATCAATTTGTTGACCAACTCTTGGTACGATTCTCGTGGTAAATAGGTTCTGTTCAGACGTTCCTCCACCTCACTAAAAGTAGTTGGAACGTCCGAAGCAAACAGCTGATAAGCATCGCCACGAAGTCTTGTGGGCAAGATATGTAGGAAGGCTGGTTTTTCTTCCTCACTTAAACAGTGTAAGGCCTGTTTGCAACAGCCAATAAATGTTTGTAGCTCACGACCTAGCTGTGGGGTATTTTCACCCGAAAACAGAGGAACTAGTTGTGCCGTGAGCTTGGCCACCTTTGCATAATCTACCATTGTGATTATCTTTTTATTTAAACTTTTGTAGGGTAGTCTACTGGTGCTTTGACGAGTTTCAGGGCTGGTTTCTGGACTAGAATCCGTGAAGGATACTTCTAGCCAGCCACTAAGGAGATTTTCTGCGGTTGTTTGGTCACCACTAATATCACTGACACTAGTATCACTATCAGCACTTACAACTACACTGGCTGTGGTCTTATCTATACCTAAAGAACGCGAAAGCCCGGCGAATTCGATAAGCTCCTGTTTGAATCGCTCTGTTTCTTTTTTGAATTTTTCGATTTGCGTCAGCCTCTGCTCTCTGCCTTGACTTAATCTGTGGTCAAGTGCGTCGCAGTGCGTGACAGTGAGCTTATCGGATTCACGTGCCTTCTCTAATAACTTATCTAAAAATTTATCTAGACTTACTTTAGATACAACTGTGGGCCCTGTTAAAACGGTGCCGCTTCGAAGGCGAACTCCTGTTGCTTCTTGCTGTGCTGGGTCGTCTTCTTGGGCGTTTTCTGTACCTTCCCGGAGGTGTTGGAGATTTTCACCTGGGGATTTCTCCGCGTCGGATGAAGGTATGTAGTCTAATCTCGTGCCTGTCTCAGGTGCCGGTGTCGAGCTTTCTCCTGACATATGCGTCCCGCGTTGTCCAAAAGGGGGGCTTCCAGCCTTCTTAGAGTACTCCCTTCTGGAATGCTTTTTGCTGCTAGGGGGGCTCCTGCCGTCTTAATTCCCTTGGCTGAGATTGAAAGGGGGGCTTTTGCCGACTTCGAGATCCCTTTCAATCCTGGAACGAAGTTACAATTTTCCGGTGCTTCTTTTTGCTGCTGGGGGGGCCCTAGGCCTACTTACTTCCCCTGGATATGGTTGAAAGGGGGGCTTAAAGCCTTCTTCGAAATCCCCTTCAACCCAGGAACGATGATATCTTCCTCCTGGAGTTGGTTGTAAATGGGTGTCCGTTGTCCTGACTTCTTTCCGGCTGGGAATGAGCTTCTATTAGTGAGTCCAGGTCCCTTGTTGATTTCGTTCCCCTTTTTTTTTTTCACTCACTGGGGTGAACGCTTGCTCGCCTGGAGCAGAGGCGCCTATAGATGAGATCTACCCCGAGCGTTGGGGGTGACGTGGCCTTATAGTGTGGCTAGTGTCACAGGTTCCCCGTAGATTCTTGCAGGATCAAGGCTTTTCAAGCGTTTACGATCTTTTAACTTGACCAAGCTTCCTTGATCCTACCGGCTGCGCCAATTTGTTGTATATTGCCAATTTGTTATATATTGCCAATTTGTTATATATTTTGTTTGCTGAAGGGGTACTCACTGTTACGAGCCCAGTATTAAGCTACCACCTGGATATAATCCTTTTGTGATTCTTTCTTTAAAACAAGCACTCTCCTTTTTTTTATTTAATTACACTTTATTTGTATTCCTGGTTCTTATCCTAAGATTTACACTTTAACACAAATCTGCTTAACACTGAACTTATTTTGATTTTTCACAAAAAACTTATTAAATTTTTCTTTCTTTCTTTGCTAACGCACCAATACCAAGACTTTGCCTTTTTGTCCGCGAAACGATCCCGATCACCACCACCAAAAATGAATCTCCAAAACCGACTCTCGAAAACTGACTCTTTTCATGCTTCAAACTCGACTTTTAAAAACCGACTCAACTCTTGATCACATTCATCGTGATCAAGAGCCGTTGTTCAGGATAGAAAATGCTAGATCGCATTTTCTTATCCTGAGAAAATTTTACTATTTAAATCTGGACATGTTCAAACATGTCCAGAATTATTCGCGTTGAACGATGGCTGCAAAAATGTAATCTTACACTTTTTAAAACATCAGCCACCGTTTGAAATCGCGACGCGCATATACATACAATGCATTTATGCTGCGCGCGTTTCTTATTGCGAAAGCTTTTTCCGTAATATGTATGTACGTATGTACATACATATTGTATTTTTCGCGACAAATCGTACTGAAGGTACGATTTGCTTTTTGATTTCTTTCTTTTTTTTTTTTTTAAATTAAATTGTTGAAATGACAAATTTTGCTGAAGGCAAAATTTGGTCGTGGAAATTTTAAAGTAAAACGACTTGGGGTGTAAAATGAAACTTTTGTTTTTCCCAAGTCGTTTGATGGGAAAAAATTTATGACTTGTTTGGAATGTGAAGAAAATTGCTGATGCAATTTTCTTCACCCTTTTTGGACGATAAACTAATCATGTTTTGTGCCTGATTAGTTTATTGAATTTTTATATTTTATGGTTTTTTTTTTGGTTTTTCAGATATATATATATATTTATACATATATGTACATATGGTACATATATGTACCTATGTTTTTATATATAACAGCATCTCGGAAATGCTGCAACTATTCACGCCATGCCCTATCGCTAAGCTCTTCGAACACCGAATTCTATACTTCATCCAATCCATAAGGCCAGGTGGAATCTACTCCCGGAGTATGTCAATGAAATGCTCTCTCTCCATACTTGTCCTCTGCCGAACGCGTACACGATTTGCGTCCAATGCAGTAGCATTTCCGAGATAATCTCTCTGAAACTTGCTGCCAGAGTCCTTCAAGTGAACGTACACGTCGGCACTGTTCAAGGAGCTTGCTCTGATGCAACTCGCCAGCCTCCTCCTCTCTGTTCATTGCTCTTTGCTTTTTTCTTGCTTTCATTTAACAGCTCCTCACTTCATCGCTAGATGTTTCTGGCCCCTCTGGAAAACGAGGGAATAGTTGAACTGAGTAAAAGTCCCTGGAATTCGCCACTTCTAGTAGTCCCGAAAAAGCCGGGACCTGATGGGGAGAAGCGCTGGCGTATTGTAGTCGATTATCGCAAGCTCAATGAAGTTACTGTGGGGGACGCCTATCCACTGCCTAGTTGGGTCACGCCCGATATTTTTCCACATTAGATCTTGCTAGCGGCTACCATCAGATAGAAGTAAGTGAAAATGACAGAGAGAAGACTGCATTTAGCACTCCTCATGGGCATTTCCAATTTAAACGTATGCCTTTTGGGCTTAAGGGGGCGCCGGCAACCTTTCAGAGACTAATGAATCATGTGCTTTCGGGTACATGCGAGTTCAAGTCATGGGCGTACCTTGATGATGTTCTTATATTTGCTAGTAACCTAATAAATCATGAAGATAAATTGAGAGAAGTTTTCAATAGGCTTCGAGCTCATAACTTGAAGCTTCAACCCGAGAAATGTAGTTTTTTGCAAAAGGAAATTGTATATTTTGGTCACAAGTGTACTACTGAAGGTGTTCTCCCCGATCCAAGCAGAAGTAAATGTGTCCAAAATTTCCCAGTGCCAAAGACAATCCGACAAGTACAATCATTTTTAGGTTTAGCAAATTATTATAGGAAGTTCATCAGCAATTTCTCTAAAATTGCCGCACCAATAAATAGACTGCTCAGGAAAAATGTAAAATTTAACTGGGATCCTGATTGTCAAAATGCTTTTGAGACTCTAAAACAAGCACTTGTGAGTCCACCCGTGTTAATATATCCTGATTTCGCCAAATCTTTCAGCTTAATCACTGACGCCAGTAATGATGCTTTAGGGGCTGTATTATCAGAAGGTCCAATGGGGCACGATAGACCCATAGCCTATGCAAGCAGATCGCTCAACGATGCCGAAAAACGATATTCAACGATTGAAAAAGAGTTACTTGCGATTGTGTGGGCAGTAAAAAATTTTAGATGTTACCTTTACGGACGTCGCTTTACAGTATACACAGATCATAAACCTTTACGCGGTGAAGTAAATATAAAAGATCCTACAAGTAGAATACTCCGTCTCAGACATAAACTGGCTGAATATGACTATAGTATTGAATACAAAGCTGGAAGATATAACACAAATGCGGATGCGTTAAGTAGAATTCCCGAAGTTAATGAACCCTTTTCCGGAAAATCAACTGAAAGTGCGTGCTTGGCAATCACTAGATCGAAAACGAAACAAATTGCTGATAGAAACAAAGTAAGTGAGGAAAAACAAGTAATAAGCACAAACATGAAAAAAAACACAACTAATGAAACAGGAGAGTCAAATTTGAATATCAAATATACACAGGATAATGAATCTAATCCAGAAGCAGTAATTCTTTCAGACCCCAAAGACATCAAAACTATTTTACGTGACTACCATGATCTTCCCCTTGGCGGTCACCAGGGTACTTTTAAAACATACAAAAAAATTAGAAACCGATTTAAATGGAAGAACATGTTAAAAGACATTAAAAGTTACATAAAAGCATGCGAAGTTTGTCAAAAGAATAAAATAGGGAAAGACCATAAAATGCCAATGGAGATAACGGATACTCCATTTAAACCTTTTGATAAGACATACATGGATATTGTAGGTCCGCTGCCTGAAACTACTAACGGAAATAAATACATCCTCACTTTCGAAGACGATCTTACAAAATTCATGGATGTTGTTGCTATTTCCAATATGGAAACAACAACAGTAGCTAAGGCATTTTTCAATGAAATAATTAGCAGATATCGTATTCCTAAAATTTTGGTTACAGATCAGGGTTCAAATTTTACCTCTGAGATGTTCCGAGCTTTGTGCAAATTTCTAAAAATCAAAAAACTAGAAACAACTGCTTACCATCCTCAGTCAAATGGTTCATTGGAAAGATCGCATCGACCATTAATAGAATATCTAAGAGGTTTTGTTGATGAAAATTTGAATACATGGGATGAACACCTGAGACCTGCCATGTTCGTACGGAACAATAGTGTTCACGCAGGTACCAAACTAACGCCGAATGATTGCCTATTCGGTTTTACGGCCAGAATTCCTGATAACCTGAAAAGAGAACCATTGCCTATATATGACCATGAGAACTACTTTTTATACCTTAGAAATAAAATTCAAGTAGCGCATAAGCTCGCAAGAGAAAATTTACTCCAAAGCAAGAATATATCAAAACAGTACTATGATAAAAAAATTCATCCAGTAAAATTTCATGTAGGAGATGAGGTTCTATTGCGAAATTCAGCGAGACGCAATAAACTGTCCCCTTACTGGACAGGACCTTTTCCAGTTCTCAACATAAATAGTCCTGTAAATAGCACTATACTTATTAGAAAACGAAAGCGCCGTGTACACAACAATAGACTGAAGTTATTTATATAAACATTCTTTTCCAGAATGTCTCGCACACTTCTCATTTTGGCATGGTTACCAGTCATGATCGGAACAGAACCCGTGGAACTACATCCCGTAAGGCAAACGGGGATTATATTCGAAGAAGTTGGACGGGCTCTCACATATCGACAACATTGGACATTCTTAACGCAAATAAAATTCCCTTTGTGGAACGACACTCTGGGTTTTGTACGATCCTGCGAAAAAACTTTGGAATATCTATGTAGTGGTATAAATTATGGCCCAGGTGAGAGTAATTGTAAACATTGGAGGAAAGAAATAAATTTAAGAATTTTGAAAATTGAGGAAAAAATTAATGAAATCAATATTTATACGCAGTGTAACACATCAAGAAAGAAGAGAGGTTTAGTTAATTTAGGTGGTTCAGTGGCAAAGTTCCTTTTCGGAACAATGGATCACGAGGACTCAGATCAAATCTATGCTAGATTGGAAGAATTAGAGGGTAGTAACAAAAAGAGTATAAGCCTTACCAAACAACAATTAACACTCATAAAAACAAATACAGAAGTTATGGGAAGTTCACTCTTAAACCTCACATCTCAACATAATTTACTAGTTGAAAAAACTAATCGTTTCAATAAGTTTGTGGAAGATACTTTAAAGAATACCACAACTGAAGTACGACTGATTCACGTAATGACAGAAATGAACGAAGTCGCTTTATTCATGTTAAATGAATTACAAAAAATTTCGGAACAACTTACAACAACATTTTTTGTTTTGGAATCAATTCAACGCCAGGAATTAAGTCCATTAATGCTTCCCGCTAAAGAATTTAAATCACTATATGATGAAATAACATCAACTCAACATGATATAGAATCTGATTTTTCCATAACAAAGCTTATCACTAAAACATATTCTCAATGTTTAGGTGATAGAATCCTCATTAAAATCCTTATACCTATTCTTGAAAGTAATTATTTCAGTGTAAATAAGATCTACCTAATTCCCACACCAATAAAAGATGGTATTTATTCCATTTTTGACGATATACCGGACTACTTATTTCATAGTTCATTTTTACATAAAAACTTTGAATTAAGTGAAGAAAAATTCAAATCACGTTGCATCCCATTAAACACTACATTCTTCACTTGTGAATCAGTAGAGCCCATGCGTATCATCCCAAAGGAAGGAGATTGCATCAAAAATTTGTTCAAAAATCCCTTCTCAGAATCACCTACCTGTGCTCATCGAATACTCAAACATTTTGACAATCTTTTAGTTCCCATGCAGCATGAAAATGCTTGGTTATATTGGATGCATAACCGTAGTCCACTATATTGTCAGTGTCCAGATGGCTTATCCACTGTGCATTTACAAGGTGTAGGTATATTTAGACTTTTACAACCTTGTACATTCAGACTTGAAGACTTTATTATTCCTTTTAAAACAAATGCGTTGTATAATTTATCGTTCACCCAACCAGAAAATCCAGAAATACCAATACTGGATAAATACAAACCAATTTTAAGAATGCAGAAGATTAATAAGGGCGACTTAAAAAGGTTAAAGGTACTAGAACCATCATCGTTACGTTCCATTCTTAAGGAAAGTAGCAAGACTATTGAGCATTTAGAGTACGACATGGCTCAAAGCGAAGCAAGTAAATCAACTGCTTACTTACACAAGAAGTTTAATATTTTAACTTCTTCTCTTGGTACTATTCTGATAATAGTTTGCTCTTCTCTTCTTATTATAATCATAATAAAAAAACGATGTAAAAAATCCAGTCATCCGCCAGAGGTAAAACGGAGGAGTGAATTCATTTCTCAACCTATAATAATTCCCAGAAGAGAACAAATCATTGTTCCCATACATAACTCGCCACAAAACAATGATGTTTGCATTGAAACATGCCAGCCTGCAACTACTGATACTAACAATTAAAAAGAAAAAGGGAATAAGATTAATTAGTTAACAGTAATATATATATATATCCAATAACTAAGTATTAAAAAAAAAATTTACTACCCAAGACTAAAAAAAACAAAAAAAATATATATGTATATATAGTATATATAAATAATAAATGAAATAAATAATAAATTCATGGTAATATTATAAAAATAAGTATACATATAATGATATTATAATCTAGCAACAAGAATAAATTAGTTAATTAGCAGTTAAAGAAGAGTTACAAATAATCTAAAATAATTAATAATTTAGGGAGTTTAGAACTAAAGTTAATATGAGTTATATACAAAATCCGACATTTGCAAATGGTTTTTAAATTCTTTTTATGTTATTATATTACCAACACAAAAAGACACAAAAATTAATAAATAAGTAAAGTGAAAAAAAAAACGACGTTAAAATAAAATTAGAATAATACATAGAATCTGTAAAGGGGGAGGCATGTTAGGAAACAAGAAATTGTTATTCATCGAAATGATCAGACAAAAGTTATTTATTATGAAAGAGCTCAATTAGAGCACCAACGTAATAAACTTACTTTGGCTTTATTGTGTAAATTATGTCAAATTTTCCAATAAGACAATAAAGCGCTTAATAAACATTTGTCGATCATTTCAATGAATAACAAGAAGCAATAATGCAAGAATGACCCCATTACGAAATAATTTTACTTAAGAAATAAATGTAATTTCATGTAAAAGAAAGAAGTTAATAGAGTTTTGATTCAAATTGTCGTGAAGTTAAGTCGTTTTAATTATAACTCCCTAACAGAACTAGCTTTACCAGCTCCAATGCATCTGGTATCCCACTTCAGCTACAGCTTCTCAATGGCCCTTGATCAGACCTTTCCTTTCATACCTCGTAACGGACCCCCCCCCCCCCCCTATACTATTCTATTCTATTCTATTTCTAAATGCCATTTCACTTTCAATTAGTGCTTATAAAAAACGAAATATTTGCATGGTAGCACTATGAATGCCTGACGTTACTCATCCTCAATTTTGTATCCATAATTGTGATAAGGGAAAAAAAATCAACAAACAAACAACATTTTGAGCTCTGTCAAGCTATCGTGCGAACAAATTCACATGAGTTCATCTTTGAATTTGTACAAATCGGTCGCACTTCATATGAACAGGATCACTGGAAACTATGCTAATCGATAACTCCAAGGAAGCAACCCTTAACTAGAGTAGAATGGCAGTCACACTCTGCACTTCAGTCCTTGATATATTTACATAATATCAGAAAATAACTCTTAAGAGACATCTTCTATATGAAAATTGAAATTGGTTTCGAAAATCATTTATAGTCCTGTAAACTGAACTCCTTCTCATAGAGTAATGATGGGTGAATGTTCTTTGGGAGTAGTAAGTTCACAGTGACAACCAGGGTTATGAAGATTCGAATGAATCGCACGGTTAAAATACACTCTGAGGCTCTTCATTCCACAAAAAGGATTGTTCCAAGAATTTTTACTTGCAGCTATGGCTAGGGTCATCCTTTCCACAGTACAGTCAATCCTTACTCAATGACTCCAGGGGGCCAGAACAGTACAACAACACCTAATACGCAACGAAGGAGGATAAAATATGTACTGTATCTACTGTTACCTGGCAATCCAGTCTCTAAGAGTAATCTGTATACAAGATACTAACAAGAATTAAGAAACCAGAGGGTGTGGTCAAGATACGAAAAGACTGACAGATGACACTCAGCGCAATCTCTGTCTTGGCAATGAATTCCAAGAAGTAGTCCATAAAAGTGGAATTTATGAGGTTAGCGCGCATGCGCTTAAATATAATTAAGCTTTTTGGTCCTAAGTTCAGGTAAAATTTAAAGCCAAATTACAGAGTTTAGCTTCAAGTCTATAAGCGATATAAAAAAATAATAATAATCCTCCTTGGGTACCGCAGTACCTTAAACAAATGAAATCTTAAAGCATAAGTTCTTCTCTGTTATATGTTGAGTAACATAAAAATCTTTTCTAAAATATGCATGTACATATGTATGTATGTTCACACTCCATAAATATACACAAACATACATACATACTTTTCAATTTTTTTTAAGATAAAGAAACAACACATGCAAATTTTAACGTTATCTAACTGGAAAATTGGTGCATAAATTTCCCGTTATTAGAGTTCAAAATCGTCCATGAAACTCTACATGAACAATTACCTTCAAATTTTCCTTTAATAAATGTGAAAATAAATCAGTGACGCAAGGAAATGTGTTCCCTCCATATACACTTACATATAACAGTTATATCTAGGAGGAAGAAAGATGTTATGATAGAAAGGAGGGTGGTGGAGTAAAGATTCATATACAATTTAGGGTGTAAATTTCGTCAAACGGGATTCAGTAATTTGAATACTTGTGTACATGAAGTAGGTATACAAATACAGACAAGAAAGGGATTTATGTCTTCCGCGTCGATTGTTGCAAAACTTAATTTTGTCACTTTTGTTAAGATAAATTACCGCGATATTTTACATACATCAGGTGATATTAAGGGTAAATGGCATGAAAGATGTTCAACGTATTTTATCTTCTTTTTTTTCCTGGTTCTTTTTTATCGCTTAGAAGCCAATTTATATGAAACTGTTTTTATATGATATAAAAAAGGGTCAGACAGTTTTGGATTAAGGATAAGAAAGTTTTTTGTTTTGGAATTTTAAGTATATTTTTTTCCAAATTATAATAATTATTCTTATAGGTATTACAGTAGAGGAAAACGAACTAGTTTCAGAACGAATCAATAAATAGATTTTTTTCGTACCCAGTAACGTACCTATAGTAGTGGTGTGGCGTCTTTGGAAGCAATGGAAGCATTGCTTCCCTTAGGATTTCTGATTTAATTGAATTAAAACAAATAAAAATAAAATCAATACAATACAAAATTACAACATAAAAATATCCTCAAAAATTTTCATCAACAATATTTTCCGTAAAGGCTTTTTATTCGCCCTGCGCTGTAAACTATCAAAAAGAAGCAATAATAAAATTACTATCAAATTATTATCAAAAACGGGGCATCGAACAACATGCAACGAAAAGTATAGCGTTCGAACACGTCTGTGGTCTATATCTATGATATCACAAGCGAGTAATATTTTAGTATTTTATTTTACGTTGGTAGTAGGATATTTTTTCGGATTTACTTTTTAATTTTTAAATTTCTAATTTATTTAAACTTAGTTTTTTTTACATTTCTGGTACCTACTTTTATATTAATATTTACTTGTTTTTTTTTAAATTCTTTTTGCCGCTTTCTTTTTGTACTAAAAAAAAGAAATTTGTATTATTATAGTACTTCACCATGAATAAACTTAATTTATTCAATTCTATTCTAATCTCTTTAGTGAAACAAAAATCTACAAAAATCTACAAATAACTCTTGGTGAAACTAACAATGAAAAATTCCTAAAAATTTCCCCTTGTAGAATACAGCTACAAGTTTGTAGCACAAAAATTTTGTGAAACCCAAAATATAAATTTTTCTAGAATTTTTGTTAAAAATAACTTCGTAAATTACAATTTGTAAGTTCGTGAAATAGGCTACTGGTCTCTCATCAAAACCATCAAGTTGATTAATTCGTCCATACCTTCATTACTTAACAATGATTAAATATCTGTTGACTCTCTCTGGATAAAGTCAATATTTTGCCTGTTAGATACGCTTCAAATACCCATTTTTCGCCAATTTCACAAAAACCTGTTTTGCGTCCCCCGTGTGGGTGTATACAAGAATCAATTGCACATCCGTGGGAAAGATGTGTTCAAGGTTCTTAATGGGCTCAACTTCTCCAAAACCGCAGGTCCTAATTATTTTTCATCTCTCTGTGACCCATCTCACGCTTATCCTCTACATAAACTATTCTACTTGTTTTATTCGACACGATACTCTTCTACTGCTTGGAAACTAGCCCACGTTTAACCTGTTCCGAAAAAAAGGGGATGGTAGCGATACTTCAAATACTTTGATTCTTTCGAAAGTTTTTGAATCTGTCATTAACTACAAATTAATGAAGTATCAACGATAGTCATGGGCGATGTTCTAGTGACTTACTTATTTTTTTTACGGAAAATTGGAAGGAACCGTAGTCTCACACAATTTTGTTGAGTGCGCCTCCCCTATGGCTTTGTTTTATCTCCGACTCTCTTATTAATTTTCACTGATGATCTAGTAACTCTTTTTTTTTAATCCCATCCATAGCTTTGCTGATGACAGTACCATTGATTTCGTTTACTCCTGTGTCAACTTTGCAGACTCCAGAAGGTATGCTACATATGTCAAACGAGATTACATGAAAAGTAGATCACTGAATAATGACCATCACGATATCCTCACTTGGAGAAAAACGAATCGCGTCGAATTCAATGCATCTAAAAATGCAAAGCTTTTTAACCCTCCCGTTTCTTTTGATGGATCATTAATTATCAATATACCGTAATTAACCATTCTTGGCATTCCACTTAAACTGGACAGATCCACATCTTCTCTGTTGTCAAAGTAGATTTTTGGAAAGATGTAAGTAATATTTCAGCCTGTCTAATCTAGCGCTCCTCTACTAGTCCTATATTGGACCTAGAATGGAATATAATTCCAAATATCTAGGCCAGCGCGCGCTGGTCGCATACAGCCTTAACTTCATTAAAATAGCTACTTCTCCAAAAGACAACCATCAAGCTTATTGGCGATGTGGCAATAGCTTGTCATATCGACTCGTTTGAGCCCCGCTGTTATGTCTAATGTCTTTCTCTCCTTTATCGCTACAAGCATAGTCAATTTTTTTCTGATGAAATATCTAGTCTCGTCCCTTGTATCATAGATGGCACAAGAACTAGATGTCCCATGGCATACTAGAGCAGAGTATACAAATTGTGAAATAGGTAGTACATTCTGCAATGGGCTACAACACGGTTTAGAGTATGCCGAGAGCAAATGTTTATTTTTTAACAGCAGTTTTGTATTCGTTTGATCGACCTCCTTAACACTTCAGATACGAAAAAATATGAATCACTTAACGTATACATCATTTCAAATGTTGTGGTCCATTCCGGAATGGACCACTCAGCCATATAAATTTTGTATACTTTTTTTGGTATTGCATGCGATATCTAGTTCTTGTGCCATCTATGCTTATATAGATTAATTTCTGCCACGGTTAAAAATTTGAGTTTATTTTTAAAATCTGCAGAATGTTTTCAAGTATTTTAAGACCGTTGAGTAAAAACAATAAAATGTAAAAATTTTAAACTTTTTATATCAGTTTCGTCTCAATTTAAAACTTTGTAAATGTCTTAACTTCTTTGTGAACCTGAAAGTTTAAAATTAGGTCAAATTTGTACTTATTTTTCAATTCACACCGAAAGGGTTTATTTTTAAGTATCTTCTAGTTTGAATTGTCACGTTTATATCAAACAAATATTTCCTCAACTTAAAACTCATAAAAGTCTCAATTGTTTCTAAACTCAAAAAGTTTTAAAATGTGTCCGAAATTTTTCATAAAGAAGAATTAAAAACTAGTGAAGATTTTTTGTTTATACCTTTGTGAACTTAAATAATGAAAAATAACGGAATTTTTGTGATAATGAAACTGAAACTATTTTAATATTTAGAACTAGTGCGAACTTTTATAAGTGAGTCAGTTATTCAGAAATACGCACCCGTAGAGTGAAGTTAATTTTTTATTTAATGGTTGCAGGTGATCTTTATTTTTCATGTAAGTAAAAAGTATTTTTATTATATTTGCTTATTGCATATATGTTTATTGGTCGAACCCCAACGGAGACAACAATCAGAAAGTAGTAATAAAGAAATGAGAAATTAAAAACATTTCTTACAAAATGCAGTCGTTTTTGCACAAAGTATTGAAATTAAGGAAAATTTTAGAAAAACCGTCAAATATCTAAAAACTCAAAGCAAAAATATTCAGATGGATTTAAAATTTATGATTCGCAAATGGTATTAAAATTTAAGTCAAACTATTGTGAATTGATATTTAGTATCATATGAAATAATAAATAATTTTTTTTATATTTATTTATTTATATACATTATATAGCATTCGCAGATTTATTTATTTTAAGAGCAAATAAGTTTAACCCAAGTGCAAATAACTTTAATCCAAACACAAATAAGTTTAACCCAAGAGCAAATAAATTTAAACCAAGCACAAATAAGTTTAACCCAAGAGCAAATAAATTTAAACCAAGCACAAATAAGTTTAACCCAAGCACAAATAAGTTTAACCCAAGAGCAAATAAATTCATCCTAAATTCTCAATAAGACATTTTAATACAAAAGCTTTCAATTGATTGAATATAAATTGAAAACTTATTTGTGCTCGGATTAAACTTATTTGTGCTTAGTTTAAATTTATTTGATCTTGGGTTAAACTTATTTGCTCTTGGTTTAAATAAATCTGAGAATGCTATATATATATATGTATAATTATTCTGATTTTAATATTATTACAACAATGAACTTGTTTTTTAAATTATTTTTTGTATTTAATCTTAAATATGAAGTAAACTTGAGAAGATAATTTATTTTCTTTTTTTACAACATTTTATATACGTAATTGAGCTTCCTCAAGTAATCACGCACATAATTGTAATTCAAAACAAATTTTCAAAATATTTTAATAATGGTACCGAATAAAAGTCAAAAAAACCTTTTTTTTTCTTATCGAAAATGCACTTGCCTAAGCAAATTTCAATACAGAAAAAAGTTCAAATATGTATACATACATGAATTTAAAATTTAAACAAATAAATAATAAAATTTAAACGACAAAAATTTTCATTTTATTTCGAAACTACCAAGTAATATTTTTAGAAGAATGCTACCATAACGAAAGCAATTAAAACGAATTTTCTCCAAAATTTAAGCTTCACTGCCTCAAACAGAAAAACCATTATTTATTTTTCCCGCGGACGGGTTTCAAACCCCAGATGAGGCGGTTGTTTTTTTAGGCCAGCCCGTCCCTTTAACTCGTACAGGAATTTGTCTGTCCATATAATTATTTTTTACTATTTTCGACACTCTCGTAGATCCACTTTTCGTCATCACAGCGATCTGAAATTTAGTACACAGGTTCATGTCGCGTGACAATTGAATCTATCAAAATTTGAACCGGAAATTCCCATGGAACACTAAAAAAATCGGAAAAAATCATTTGAAAATTTGGTACAAATTTGATTAGTGATAAATAAGTTTCAGGAAAAATACAGAGTTTTCCGATTTTTGCGAAAAAAAATTCCGGAATTTTTCGACTTTTCTGGAAAATTTTCCGGTAAAAAAGTTTTCCAAATTACGCAGGATCAAGTTCCCTATCAACTGGCATCATTATTTTCTCTCCGACAATGGTGAAAACTTGCAGAAAAAATCGAGGAAAATTCATGTAAAACGCTTCTCCGGAGTTTTTCCGACAAGGAAGCGTTTGAGCGTTTTGCAACCTAAGACAAAGTTGTAGAGCGAAATGAGTTGCATAAAGTTGCTTCTGTGCAAAACTCCATGGAAAACCGGAAAACCGGAAAACCGGGAAAATCATCGGTAAAATTTTCATCGATATTATTAGTGATAAATCTGTTTCAGGAAAAATCCAGAGTTTTCCAGTTTTTCTGGAAAATTACTTTTCCGAAAATTTCCGGAATTTTCAGACTTTTATAAGCTATGCGGAATCATTTTGTTTCCGTCCTACTGGCATCAATATTTTCTCTTCAACAATCATGAAAACTTGCATGACAAATCGAGGAAAATTCATGTAAATTTTTAAAAAAATTCATAGTAATAGGAAATGTCTGTGGAAAACATGGAAATCGGAAAAATTCAGTAAATCAGTGTCTTTTCAGCCGTCATAAAATTGTTTTAAAATATTTCCATGCAGCACGTAATAACAATTCAGTTAACGTGAAAAAGGCAGAAAATAAAATAAGTAAAAAAAGGAGTTTTCAAACAAAACTGAGGCCAAGCCGCATGAAAAAGTACAAAATAAACTTTTCTTCACACACAGAGGTGGACTCAGATTTTATTCGCTCACAATCACCGATATATTTCAGTACGATCACTCAGAGGTAATAAGTGATTTGATTCATGAAGAGAAAGAATATTCAAGAGAAATGTCCCAATCAAAAAATCTGAGCCCACCTCTGTGTGTGAAGAAAAGTTTATTTTCTACTTTTTCATGCGGCTTGGCCTCAGTTTTGTTTGAAAACTCGTTTTTTACTTATTTTATTTTTCTTGTATTTATAAATTTGATTTAGAATCGTTAAAAATAAAAGTTCTTAAAATTCTTCTTTCTCCATCAAAAACCATTAGTTTAGTTTGAAATCAAATTTTCTTTAAAATTTAAACTCGACTGCTTCAAAATCATTAAATTTAAAACCACATAATTTATTTAAATTGAAACTTGCCGGTTCAAACCTATTACAATTAACAATTTTAATTTCTTTCAAACTATGTGGAAATATCAATATAAAACTGATTCGTGTTAATAATTTTAAGACTTTGTGTAAGTTTTAATTTTAAGCTTTTTCGAAATGGAATTATATACAGACCCAAAAAGTCTTAATTCCAGCCTGAAATTTTAAACAATGACGCAATATTCACGCTGTAAATCGCGCATATCGTTCCATGCTTCAAAATACTTTATGTCATACCTACAGTAAAATTCTGTGATACTTTTTTATCCTGAACTGAGTGAATGTGGAACAGTCAACCATCTTCTACCTTTCCTCAGAGACTGACATACATCAGAACTTCCGCCACTCTCCTCATGACCCCTAGTGGAAGTTTCCCTATCTCTTTTTTGCCATGCTGTGCTGCTGAGCTTTGACTTATAATTAAAAAAAAATGGAGAACCGTGTTTCACATTAGTCCTATCTTGTTAGTTTTTATATAACGTGAAGAATGAACAGCAGCTGCAAAAAACCTGAAAGTGGGTTTCAAGAGAAGAAAACCTGGAAGTACCAGAAATTGTATGAGCCCGAAAAGTTGGATAGAAAAGCATTGTTCATGTGTAAATTAGAAAAAAATAATATTTAAAATTGAAGTTAATGTGAAAATGAAAATTTTATACTAAAATAGCCCACTCCGGCTAGACTTTATATTTACAAACCAATTTAAAAACAAGCTTTTCATTTCCGCTGTGAGCCTTTTTATGTAAAAAAAAAAAGAAAAAGGAACGAAATTTTTCAACATAAAATTCCACCCGCAATGTAGGTAGTCAGGTCTATAGGAATATATTATGAAAGGTACTCCAAACTTGAAGAACCCCTTTATTTTGCTTTATATTTTTCATAATTTGCATGCCTTTTAAGCGTTCTCATTCGGCCAATTTTGTTGCTTTCAATATTATACTATGAACGGAGCGCATACATATACATCGATACAAACATATATGGATAGATTCAAATTGAAAAGTTTATATCCTCTACCTACACAGAAGTTCGCATTCAATTCAAGTTGAATTCGATTCCATCGAAGCGCACCCATTTGCCTAGAAGACTAGTTTTTTTAGTAAAGCACCTATACAAACTTTTTGCTCCAGTTAAGTAATCGATTGGTATTTAGCTTTTAAGAGTAAAATGGTGAATTGAGAGGAGATTTACTGCTACATGAATGGTTTTCGGTACAGATGCACATTTCACAGAATTTCAAGAGATTCATCCTTTTTGCATGGAGGCGTAGCGAGCATCAAGGTACATACATAAATATATTCGTCTGGAGATATGTAGATACCTACGTAATTCGTTAGTGCCCAATTAAATACGTTTTTGGGGTGTTGAGTTTATTAAATAAATCTTTTTTTAATTAGTCCCCATCCCCAGTTCATCAAGAGCCAATCACATATATTTTAGCCAGGAATTCTGCTTGCATAGAATAGAATATCAGAAAATTTCTTGAAGCTATTGCTAGGAATTTTTTAAAGATTCCAATCATCAGCAAACATTTCAATGTCTCCTGGATTTGTCTTCTCTAAAATAAATGGGAATTTATTTCCTCGGTAACTTATCCAGCAAAGAATCCTAAGTAAGACTCATGCATAGTTTACCCGGAAGATGTACAGTCAGTCAGACAAACATTGGCCTTATTTACATGCCATATATGCCTCTGAGGATGCTGATTTATATACGAAAGTGTATACCCTACCCTACTCCTCCTTGCAGGAATAAATATAAATTCTTCTGCTTTTGGAATTTTACTAAATCAAAACAAATACGTATGCATACACAAAGGTATGTATGTATGTGTGTATGTAGTCTTTTTATGGGAGGTTTTACTTTTAATAAAATTGATTTTATGGAGATAAATTCTTACATAAACTTCTTACAGTTTTCGTATTTTTATTATTTTTGTTGAACATACATATTTGTATTCATTTCACATATACGTAGATATACATGTATGTAATTAAGTTTAAGAAATGTTTTCATTTTGAATTTGGAAGAAATATACATTATTGAATAAAGGTTGTCGCGATTGCTCTATTTTTGAGAATTAATTTCAAGGCAACCAGTTTGTTAATTTTTTATAAAATCTTTTGTATTTTTTTAATACGACTGATAGATTCGAATAATTTAGGCATACAAGTTAATTTTGCGATAGGCCTATGGTTAGGAATTTCATTTTTAAAACCTTTTTTGTGGATAGGTATGATAAAAGAATTTTCCATAGCTGACGTAAACAACAACTATCAAGCGATTTTTGGAAATAATTTTTAGCGGAGCTGTCAGTGCAAGGCAGCAAAATTTAAAAGGGGCTAGAGTGATCCCATCAGGACCAGTTTTGGAGTCATTTGGAAGCCGTTATGAGAGTTCATATGACTGAAGATGCTATTTCGAGGTTGAAAATTTGACGAGGAAATGCATTGTCAAAAAATTTAGCAAACATATTACAAATTTCAGACGAATCATCCCTAGCAGAATCTTTGTACCTCATGGTATTGGGATAGTTGTCCGTTTTTTTCTACATATTAACAAACTTAAAAAAGATGTGTGGGCCACTAAATAATTTTGCACGCATATTTTCAATATACACATCATAAAGTGTAAAGGAAAGTTCTATGAACTCATTATAGGAAGTGGGGATGTTGTTGTGACTTATAATGTCTTTGTCCCTCATATAACTTTTCCAGAATTTATTCATTATATTTGTAAAACGTTTCAGTTCTTTATTGCACCATGGCGGGGAACACGAGAAGAAAATAAATCGAGAAAAAATGATGTATGTAGGTAACACTTAGAAACGTTTTCGTCAAAACTATTGCAAGACAGCAATGTGTAGAAATCAATAGAGGTACGTCTACTAGAAAGTTCCGAAAAGTTAGCCCTTCTAAAATTGAAGAAGTATTGTGTTTCGTCACAATTTGTAAAGTTTTCTGTTTTAAAACAATATGTAATTAGTAGAGGGTGTTGATATTGGTCGACAGTGCACATTATAACTAGGCTAGGTTCAACAAATAAGTTACCCGCGTCAGTAGAAAAACCAGGTCTAACTGCCTACCCATGATATTCTTTACATTCCTGATTTGGCTGAGACCAAAAGATGAAATAGTGTCAAGGAAAATTGTTCACTTGTTGTCACGTTATTAAGTGGAAGATAGTCATCGTGAACTTTATATAGTAACCATTATATATTGGGTAAGTTAAAATCACCAATTAGTAGTAATTCGTCAAAAGAATCCATCTTACCATGGATAAAATTAGATGTTTATGGAGTCTGGAGGAATATCGCAAAAAAGAATGTTCAAGTCAGATTTTGAGATAAACAACTTAAGAGCTATAAGCTCGATATCGAGAGTGTTGGAGAAACTGGGAAACTCAATTTGGCTGCAATTTAAGTTGGTTTTACAAGCACGGAATACGACACCGCCACGAGTCTCAGAATCAGTATATGTCTATCTCTTCTAAAGATTAGATAAAAATTGTCAAAGATTTCAGCATCGCGAAAGCCTTGTTGCAGCCAAGCCTTAGCAAAAGCGATTATATCGAAACTAGTTACAAGAGGGGATTTGAAAATTTGTGCAATTTTTCTTGGGAAAGTGATTTGAGTTTTTTGGAATGTCGCTGCTTATTTTAGCTGTATTTCTAACTTGGCGCCCAGAAAGTACGAATAATTTAGTAAAAGCGCCAGAGGGCCAAAATGTGTGATCCAATAACTTGTCCTTCAGATCGGTTGAGACAGTTAAAATAAAAGGTGCAACCGATTTAGAGCATTTACTAATTTTTCGACAAGAAATAACGCTTCTGGAGAGAAAAAAGGTGACGAAAACACACGAAGGTTTTGGTACCGTTCTCAAAGAGGCGCCAGCACCATATCCTATATGCTAAATAAAATTGGTGGAGGCACTATCCGCAATCGTAGCAGACCGTAATAGACCGACATCCGACAATCGAAACAGTCATAATTTGGAATTTGAACTTTGGAGCTACGAAGGCATGATTTATTTTTTTTACAATTAAATTGATTTTATCACTTACAAAACAACAAATATTATGCTCACGCAAACATGAAGATCAGCTCAATGCAGATAACTTTGCGAGAATAGCACAAAAACAGCATGCTTATTTCGTAAATGATAAAGGATCCAAGATGTCGGATATCAAATGAAAAAAGAAACTCCAATGAATTCAAATCTTGAATAAAAATCGTATTTCAATAAGGAATTTTTGGCGGGAGAAATGTTAAAATTTGAAGAAAATAATTCTTAAAAATTTTATAAATTTTTGAATTTTGATGCTTAGTAATTTCTCTACTATCTATCGAATCTAATTATCTCTATTTAATGCAATTTTACGTGCTTCAATACAAATCTATTTTACAATCGCGGTTTTGGTTTTGGACATCATCAGGAATCATGTAAATAGAATCATCCGAAATAATGGTTTACGCAAGTGAATTATAAATAAAGTAAATAGAAGAGGACTCTAGGCTGAACCCTATGGTACCTCATTACTACTACAAAAAGCATATTAATACAACTTACGTTATATAAAAAAAGTTTTAACCAATTTTCCACAAATACTTAAGAAAACAAGTCCATTCTACAACAAGTCCCGTCACTGCTGATTTTATATTCATGAAAGACGTTGTTATTGATTTTTGCTTCAATTAAAGCTGAATGTGAATTTTAGCGTTTTCAATTCCACCACTTACATATAATTCCAGTATTTTTTAAGACACTGAGACTGAAACTTGCGGGCATATTTTAGAAACTGTGTTCAATTCAAAATAATTCACTTTGCTTGATTTTTGATAAAAAGTTTAGTTATTTTTTTTTCTTTTTTTATGAAAAATCTTGAAGCGAGATTTTTTGTCTCTTTCCACTTAAATAATTTCCATTTACTCACCAATTTTTATAAATTTTCATACATGTCATAGCTTGTAAATGAAAATAATAAAATTGTATAATAATAATAATAATCTGTATAATTTTGAATGTATATACAGGGTGTACCGTCGAAATCGCAAAATATATTAAGCGTTGAAAGTACAACCTATTTCCGATCGAAAATGTTATATAACATTTTTTCGACTTCGAACTATTTTCGAAGTTACAGGCTATTTTCGATTTTTTCGAAATTTTGAGCCTTAAGTCACCGTTCTGACTATAACTCAGTTCAGACTGTTCACAGGACGACCATTTTTCTTTTGTTTTATTTGTATCATTACATTCGGTGTAACTCGGTTCTGAAAACATTCACACATAATGGAAAAAATGGCGATTTGTTGCCGAAACATTTTTTTTGTCAGAAAATTCATCTGTTTTCAAAATCATAAATCTCAAAGAGTAGCCATGCCAACAGCTGATCCGGTTCTCAGGTAAAATCAACATTGGTTTGGCAAATACCGTTTAGGTTTTATGATGGAAAATAAATTGCCAACAATCTCAGAAATAAATTTTGTTTATTGCAATTAAAAAATTGTGAGAGTTTTTGCCTCAGGTACGTTGTTTCTTCCATCCTTAAAATATTTCTTGCAATTCGAATTAATTTTGCTCCTCAAGCTATGAGAGGTATGTTGCAGGCAAGTTTTTACTGTAACTCTGGCAACACTTAAGGTGAACTAATCGTGTTCGACTTTTATAAAAGGTAATAAATGAGGGATATTTTCTATGACGACCGGATCATCTGTTGGCATGGCTACTTTTCGAGATTTATGACTTTGTAAACAGATGAATTTGCTGACGAACAAAATGTTTCGGCAACAAATCGCCATTTTTTCCATTATGTGTGAACGTTTTCAAAACCGAGTTAGACTGAATGAGAGCCTGCAATGAAACGAATAAAACAAAAGAATAATGGTCATCCTGTGAGCTGTCAAAAAGATGACGAAGAGCTCAAAACTTCGAAAAAATCGAAAATCGCCTATAACTTCGAAAATAGTGCGATCTCGAAAAAAAATTTAAACATTTTTGATCGCAAATAGGCTGTATTTTCGACCCTTAACATTTTTTACTATCTCGACGTAATTTCAAATCTATATTTGGAGATGAAGTGGCTAAGCTATAGGCGAAACCTAAAACCCCAGCGCAGAACGCGAAAAGTAAGCCTTAACGTTGAGCGAATTTATGTTCTGTAAATTTTTTTTATTTTAATCAATCCGATCATATGATTTGTTTCGTAGGAGGTTGTGAAATTGGTCGAGGCGGCACTAAAACCCCCGAGTTGCGGTACGATCATTTTAAAAATACCGAGGATTACCGTTTCTATAGTAAATTTTCAAAAAATAATTTTTTAACATCTTACGAAAATAAATTTTTAAGGTATCAAACGACTATATTAGACTGCTTTGTTCAAGAATCAAAATTTGGATCAAGCTGTTTTCTACACTTCTGCACCTGCTCACACCACCCGATATATCAGTGCGTATCTCATCCTGTAAACAGATTTGACAAAAATGTACTCCTGGCCTATATACTCATATGTTACATGCCGAATTTTGTTAAAAACTTTATCTTTTTCAAAATCAACTCCCTGTTCCATCGAACTGCTTGTGATTCTCAAAATTATATTTATCAACAAATGCATGCCCTTCGTATAAGCTGGCGTTAAAAATTTTTCGAATGGTATCTGTTGTTCGGGATTGGACTCATGTGTTTATTCCTATCAAGATATCGCTTCAGTATGGAATGAGAAAGACGGGTCCAAGCTTCATAGCTCGTTAGCATGAGATTTCAAGATGTCTATTCTACATCTAACGCAGATGGATCAATTTCAAGTCAAAGTTAAAATTGTCATCTGTGTACATAGAAGCTTTATACATGGTATCTCTCAGGGATCATTATTGAGACCAACTTTATTTATAGTTTTATATATTATATTAAAAAAGATTTAAATTACTGCCAGCTACAATGGCTCTATCTTAAACACATATACAACAATATTTCACAGTATGGAACATACAACAACTACAGGGTGATCATTGCTTCAATTAAATTAAGTACCTAATTGATAACATTCGTATAGCTAACCTAAAACAAATAAATTCACTGTAAAATTGAAACTCACACGTTGAATAGACCTAAACAAAATGCAGGTTGTCAGCAAGTAAATTCGTCAAGTATTTCAAAGTCAACAAATTCCCATCCATACCACCACCACGTATCTTCATCTCATGATGATTTAATATACGCCAATAAATGTTAACCATTCCAAAAAAATCGTTTCTACACCAATTCTTCTGTGAAATCATTTTAAAATCCCTTTCAGCGTAAAGGAGAAAAAAATTGATACGAAATTATTTGCACTGCGTTAGTCACACTTCAGAGCATTTCAATCACCTCTGATGCCTTTAGTACTGATCTGGGGAGAAAGTTTACCAACAAACGGTAGATAGGTACTACCTCCAACAACTCTTCGAGTTATTTGAATAGATATACACCTAAATGCTCAATACAGGAGATATAGGAGATCAAATATAGGAGATATAGGTAGGTTCAGGTGGAAAGGAGAGATTATACGATGCTCGACATCAACACGTACAATCGTATACCAATGTTCATCATACATATGTACATTCATCCCAGCAGAAATGAAAGGTCGTAAGCTACGAGCATTAAGGGATGTTCTGCCACTGCGGAGTGAATAATGAAATGTTATCTTATGAAGTAGAACAAATATTTGAGCTTATTTGATGAGAAAACCGAACCATGGGACTTAGGGGTTCAGCTGGTGTGTGACTCCTGCACATACATAGGAGATTCAAGATACAGCCGATATGAGCTTAACCCCGCCGCTGTTGTCAGCCTATCGATTTGGGGGAGACTTCCGCATGATTTAGAATGGGATTTATCAGCCGATTGTGAATGGTGACATGTTCCTGCTTTTCATTGTGAAAAATTTATAGATGATGAGTTTCGTCGTCGTCGTGTCTATAGTACCTTCTAGACTACATAATTTATGGAGACTCACATACAAGTTAATAAGGAGAAGGAGCAAGTAGTTCAAGCCGTTTAAAATTGTATGCATACCAGTTAATATAGGTATATCGACAGGTACAAAATAATATGTGTAGGTATGTTTGGTAATTTGATGAGATTTGGATATTGTATGTGCATTATTTAATATTTAATGGAATATAATACGATCGGATCGGGAAATCCTCTTTACGCTTTGTTTGAATGGAGGATAACTTCCTTGAAATTCAAATTGTTCAAACAATATTGTTTGAAGAAAATTTGAAGATAATCTATTACAAAATTGATGTGTGTGTGCATTTTGTAGATGGGAAATATTTAAAAAGCAAGAAGAAAAACTTATGTAGAATACTTTAACAGACAAAACTATAAGCCCTTCTCTTTTAATTATTAAATCTATAATTAAAAGTACTGGACATTGACAAACCTACAAAAATTTTTGGCACTATCTTTCAAAAATAGTTGGCTGCTTCATTACTGTCTAAAACTACTCGGTATAAGCTTCATAGTTGCCCCCAAGAGTGGCTACAACAAGGAATGATTTTCAAAACAAACTTATTAAAAAATTCTTTTACAGTATGCAATTTTTGACTTGACTATGTTAGTTTAAATCTATTGGGCATGCGCAGCTGGATAGAGCGCAAATTTAAAAAATTTAAAAAATCATTTTTAATTTGTCTTACATGCTTTAGATAAGTAGTTAGAAGCCCCGAATTAATTCATTTTTTAAGATAGATAATCAGGGCAGAAGTACAAGTCACACTGACCAGTTCGCCCTGATTTTAAAAAACCAAAGCAAATATTCTGGCCACCACTACATCTTTTTGCAATATATTCTATTTTCTGAACATCTACTTATATATTGCTGAATATGTAAATGATAGGAAAATTCTAGGAGTTCTCCCATGAAAAGCTTGGCTCATAGAAGTGTGGGTGATATTTCAGTCGTTTAAGCCGTGGAATACTGCGGAGAATAAAAAAACTCTGTCTATAGTATCGGGATTATGCTCGGTCTTTATGGGATACCTCTCGTTTATAAAATTGGAAAGAAACACTTGTTTTTCCCAACATAATTGAAAAAAGGTTTTTCTTATAAATTATATTAAGAGGAAGAAATTGTTTAAAACATACAAACCTTGGCTAAAGTATTGATATAATACTGACACTTGTTCGCCAGGTCTTGCCGTTGAGAAGGCTCCGGAAGGACTAATCTTCCAAAAAAAGAGGTAACTTCTTGAAAATTCCTCAATTTTCTTGTAAATATGATGACAAATTTCTTAAATCCATCAGTTATTATAAAAAAATCTTAAAAATTGATATATCACCCTTGGACGCTGCCGCGATTTTCATGAAAACATGCTTAAATTAAAAAATTACAAGATTAATGTTGAAAATTTGAGAAAAAACATTAAAGAATAGTACAAAATTTTTAAAGCGGCAATATTACTCCCAGTGAGCTCTGCGCCGATTGTGAGAGAAGTTTTTCTGTTATGAGGCGGATAAAAACGTGGCTAAGAAGCACAATGCTTCAAGAGCGATTCTCTCAGATGTCAATGCTCAAAATATTGTTTAAAAAAAATTACAGCTGAAAAGGTATTGAGCCGATTTGAAGAAAAGATAGAAAACTAAAGCTCATTCAATTGGGTTTTGGCAATTTCTGTTGACAGTATTATAACACCATGAAGTAAGTTTAATTTAAATTAGCGCGAAAAGTATTAAAATAATAGTTGTATTCCCTTCCAGCAGCATGATTATAACAATATTAATTTAGAAGTGATGAATGGTGACGAATTCAAATTAAACGATAATGCACCGAGAGACATTTCTTCTGACAATGAGTTCTGTACCATGTGTATCACGGAAAGTTAGGTGCAATTTTGAGGTTAGCAGACATTTCTTGCACGTAAAAAAACAAATTGTTTCGTCTTATTCAAAGTGAATATAGAAAAATTAGATTAATTCTAGTAAATATATTTTCTCAATTATCTGCGGTTATGATTATATCAGAAAATGTTCATACAGAATATGAGAAAAGGCTATATATCCTAAGAACAGAAATGCTTAAATGTAGTCTACTTTTCGTTATTCTAGAAAAAGATTTATTTTAAATGTTCCAAATTAATTTTTAGTAGGTAGTTATATATTAGGGCTATTCACTCTTTAATGTATCAGTTTAACCGATGTAAAAATACAACAAGAATTTACAAAAAAGAGTAAACACACTGTTTAGCCTTTAGCTTACTTCGGCCGTGAAAAAAATTGAAAAAATCCTCAAGATTCCCAGGAGTCATAGTTATTATAGAAAAAAAAGAATTATGAAGATCCGATTAAAAATAGCTGAGATAAAAACAAAAGTATCTCAACAGAACGGCTTAAATTAAGGAAATGCCGGTTTTTCATGGCGTTTTCTGACCGTTTTGGTCGTTTTCAAAGTTTTTATTTTTACTATTACTACTTCATTATACACTTTTTCAGTATAATTTCAGCGGATAAAATGAAGTCTGTTTTGTTTGAAACGTTTATTTCCAATTAGTTTTCCGCTCGGGCTGCCGCTTTTTGCCGTGAGATGATGTAAAAATTTACAATTTCTCTTTACGGAATAACGGTGCTTCTGAGGAATTTTTTTGAAAAGATGAAAAAGTTTTGTAATCGAACATTTATGCCTACGATCGAAAAAAAATTGAAAAATATCTCATATGTAGTAATGGGGTATATGGGACCCAGATGAGGAAAAACTTTGAACTTCGGGAGGAAAAGCTCAGTGAGAAAATGTGTCGAATTGAAAATAAAAACATTCTAGTAGATAGAAAATTTTTTTTACCTTTAATTTGAATGTAAAATTTTTTCTCTAGGGGCATCTATTATGATGCAGGGTCCGACAAAGTGAAAAAGTGGCTTTCAGGTAAAATGTAAGAGGCTGGAAAAAATACACTACGAAGTATACCAGATTGAAAATTTAAAAACGCCATTCGATAGAGCTCGGCGGGGGCTTTAATTAGACACCCCACATGCCATATTTGGGGCTTGAGTAACAACCCCCACCCTAAAATCCCCCACCCCAACTTTGTTTTCATAACTTAATCCCTTCATCGAACTAAAGACGAATCCCGCAAAAAAGGTTCGAATATTGAAAATAATTAAAGCAAATTTCTGAACTTCAAATACTATTATTAAGTAATTTAGGCGAGAAAAAGTAAATCGATCACACCAATTTGTTTTTCGGTGATGTTTTATTAAGTTTTCCAGAAAGTTTCATGCTGTTTGATCCGCCATTACATTACTTATGTTTTGGGTTCACAAATTTCCAATACCTTTTTTTGTGGAGGAAAACCGTGATGCGGGTAGAATGTAAATTGAACACCCTGCTTAATCAACCCAGTACCACCTAGAAGAAATATAACTGCACCAGTCGATAGTCCTCAAAAGGATCTTTGATTTGGCACATTGGAAATTTCCCTAGGACACTCCCCTCCCCCTCTGCACGCCATGACATTTGACGTTCAATCTGACCTCCTAAGTACAACTATACAAGTCGGTTTACACTGCCAATTTTTGAATGTAAAAATACAAGACCTTTGTATTGCATTTTATATGCATAGGCCTTGTATTACTTTACTGGATTGTAATCAAATACATCTTTTACTACGATACACTCTTTGATACAACATTGCGTGAATACCCCTATTATGTATGTTGACTTAATGTAAAATGTTCTTTGTTGCAGCAAGTCAGTTTCATTTTATAAGCGATAATTTTCTTATAATAAGAAGAATTTTTTCTCGTGTTTCTACACATATTAATTAAATTTGGCTTCTATTAGGTCTTCGGTTTTATTGCCGTTCAAAGAAGTTTTCTTCTTTCTGTGAAAGTTTTCTCACTCCAGTAGAAATTGTAATGCCAGTAAATTAAAAAAAAATCACATGTATTTTGTATTCAATCTAAATGAAATCCAGTCACATGTATAGGCGATATTTATTTAAGAATGAACTCTATTTCAAAATCAAACAACGGTAATAGTTTGCTGATGTAAGGAAACTTGGCGTTAATACTGATTAACATTTTAGAAACTTTTACACATTTTTTTGAAAAACAATACTTGATTGAAGAATATTCTTTTTCAATTTTTGTTTCAAGCTGGCCCCTACTAGGCCCACCCCATAACAAAACCCTAGCTACGCCCATGGCCATTCCTTGCTAATCTTTGTATCATAAACTTCTCTCTTTATTTTGTGTTTAGCTAATAGTTTGCTTTTTTTTAGCTGGTCCTCGCCCTGCTGATTTATAGGTTCCACTCAAGACTTTGTTACCCATTTTATTTTCTTATAGGCGATATGCAAAAAAAAAAATTTATCTACAAAATAATTCGCAGCTTAATGTTTCAACTGATTCAGATCCTTATCCCAACTAGGATTATGTGGAATAAAACTTTTCCCATTATCATGATATACCACTTACAAAAAAAGAAATCAAGCAGATTATGTGGGTGGACTTCGTGGGTAGAAGACGAAGCTGATTATATTAGAAATGCTAGAAAAGCTTGGCAACTCAAATTATAATATATGAGGCATCAAAAAAGGGGTACGTAATATTTTCACTTAGTAGGTAGTCGTAGATAGAGTTTAACAAATTCAAACATCAAGTGAACATTTCACACACCATTTTTAATAAAATCCTAGTTCTGATAATAAAATCCGAAAAAATCCTAGAAGAAATGACTAGGTCTCAACATATTTAAAATAAGAAAATTACCATGAAATTGAAAAATTCATTTAAAATCCGCATCTCAACATAACTTCGCACACATCTTTTTCAAAAGTGAAATTTTTGCCTTGAAACCCCGTACTTTAGATGACAGATGTAATCCCACCAAGAATTGTAGAAAATCCAGAATTTAATGAAAAATTGCACTTTCTTAAAAACATAAAATACATTTTGCTCGCACACCATTTCTACTCGTATATATGCGTATATACCTAGTAGCTATATGTATACATAGTTTAGTCTAAGAAATTCGTTCAAGTGGCAAGAAGCACGATATAACATGAAAAAGTATCTTCACAGCTTCAAAAAGCTACTCCAAAAAGGATTAACATTTCTCTGCTCTACAGACGACCAACTGGTGCCATCCTTGGATGATGGAACAGATCTTCTTCGAACCGACAACTAAGGCAAAAGAGCATGTCGAAGAAAACACTAATTAATTTTACCTCGAAACATCTTAACATGAAGGCTGCTGCTGCTGCTGCTGCTGCTGCAGGGTATAAAAAGGGGAGCTTCAAAACAAAATGAAACTGCTTAACACGCACGTAATATACTCTCCTGATACCTTGTAGAATTATGGGTGGGTGGGATGGATAGGGATACTCTATAGCAATTCAAGTTTACTGTCTCAAGTTTAAGAAACGTGGAAAATAACAACAACAACAAACAACAACAACAGCAGCTATGGCACACCCAACCCTACTCTACTATATACCAAGGATATAGAAAAGAAACAGGACTGGTGTAAACGAGTTAATCATTTCGGCATCAACAAATGACACGTGCTTGGAATCCAAAAGGGATTTTGACGTTCTGAAGGAATTCTGGATGTTTGCATTATTTATAATTCCTATGGATTCAGAACATATACACCGCACAAAGAGGTAACCAAGCCCATAAGTAGACAGTCGAATGTATCTCTGATGACTGACTGGTAAAGATATTTCCTAGGAAATACATAGGAGAGAGCGGTGGTAATAATTTATGAAGTGGCGAACTTAGCTAGCTGAGAGGGCATAAGTTCGTATATTGAATCATTTAGGGAAGGAAAGTCAAAATGAAGATGTTCATGAATTTGTTATACGACGAATTTTGTGGTCTGTAAATGTGTTGAAACTCCATCAATTAGGTATGTGATGTGATGTCGATATTTTGGTTACTTTCAAAGGGAAATTGATGTGTCGGAAGTTCAACGGGTCAAATGGGGTAAAATGACTACAAAAAAAGAGTATAAACAGCACCGTGCCTAGAGGTCAGAGGTGGGGCAAAGGTGCAGCTGTCCAAGGCGCCGTGCCTTGAAGGCGGCCGGCGGACTCACGTAATTTTTTGAATCTACAAATTTCAATTGAAAAATGGTTCGTTGAAAAACAAATTCGTCGAAAATAATTTACCGAGTGAAAATTTTGCCGAAAAGTCTATTCGACACAACCTAACATATTTATGACATCTATCGATATATTTGATAGTATCGATATTTTTATGGCGAAACTATCAATTTTATCGCGAAGTCAAAGTATCGATGTTTACGTAGTAGGTACAATGTACAGTCTGCTCTGGTAATGAAGTCGCTCTCAATTAGAGATGAGAAACTCAGATCTGAGTCGACTCAAAAATTCGGATATCTAAAGTAAGTCAAGGGATCCGGTTCCTACTTCATCAGACGGTTTTAACCCAGGCGTTACACGTAATAGTACAGCTTGCATGCAAGCTGCACTGCCAAACTTCTTGCTCGTGTAACCTCTACTGCCATGCTGGCAGCTCAGCTTTCAGCGAACTTGCATGATGAAAAACCATGGCAACTGAGGTGATAGTAAATTGACATTATACAGTTTACAAGATGGCGGAAAAGAAATGCTTGAGAGAATTTGATAAATTTTTTTGGGATCATTTGCATTACATCATTTAACAATACCTTCCTCTTCATTTTTTCTTGGATTTTTATCATTGTGCTATAATTTTCCAATATACGCAATACTTTACGCCTCAATGCTATTTTTTAAATGAACTTGCATGCAAGATGATAAGACATCAACCGAACTGCCTTCTGCTGTCAAGTTAAAAATCACGTTGGAATGGAGGCTTGCATGCAAGCAGTACTATCTCGTGTAATCCCCGGGGTAAAAGAGCCATTGAATTTCGCCTCAATATTTCATGCGAATACGATGCTGTAGTATCCCATCACTGACTCTGACTCACTCTCAAAGCTGTCAGTGATATGCGTTCGGAAAGTAGGGTTGATGCCATCAAATCCGTACGCTACCAGCTTAGAGAGATCAATGATGAACTTGTGGAAATTTCGCTCGATGAAAAAAGAGATAGCCCAATTAATGTCGTTTCAAAATTATTACAAAGTCCTGCTTTGAATATAATTTTGAATGCTGTAACAGATTTTCTGAAGCAGTACAGATCTGAAAAAAAATCGTTCTAGAATTCTTACTGAACGAAGCGAAAGACTTAGCATATGTAATGGAAGTAGAGCCGATATTTCCCCCTAGCAGCACGGTCCGCGTCCGGTGTAAGAAACGTAATTTCAGAAAAGCTGCAAAGATTTTCATAGAATATTAACTGATGGAGAGAACAGTGGAAATTTATTTCATTGATCTGTGTGACGAAATTATGAATCTGGCTGCGATCTTGGCTGCGATCATGCCTACTGATCAATTCCCAACTGAAGTTTTAAATTTCATTGTAAAAAGGATATTCTGTAGATTGTACCCAAAGTTGTAATTGCCTTGCGGATATTATTAAAGCGATTCAGTGGGGTCAGAAGAGCGGAGTTTCCCGTAACTGAAAATAATTGAAAATTATCTGCAATCGACTATGATCCAGAAGCGACTAGTAACATTTGCCACCATAAGCGAATTATGTGATCGCATCGATCATCAGAAACTTATTGGAGATTTTTCAAAAGTAAAATCGCACGCGAAACATAAATTTTGAGTGAAGGCTATTTTTGATGAAATGGAAATTATAGTGGTTTGGAGTCAATAAATACGGTGAGAGTGACGAACCCCCGGATTCACTATCAATTATTTGTTAACTTTTTGTAAAATTCTGTATTAAAATATTTAATTGGAAAAGGCTGTATTCAAATAAATATCGGAAAAGGCGATTTGCCTCAGCTTACACGGAACTGAGTATAAAGACAATGTTTTCTTTACATATCGAAAGTTCACGATAATATGAATCTATAACGGAGTAAAATGAAGGATTCTAAAATCGTGGCGCTGATGGATCAACCTGGTGGAGTACAGAAGTTCATAAGTAAGTCACCAATCTTTTTCCTAAAGAGTTAGGTATATAAGTACTTACCAAAATATACATGGCCTTTTGTGGAATCGGTTGGACTTTTGGAGAATATGATAGAAGATAGCAGCAGTAATAGTACAAAAAATATAAGTATATAGGAAAGGTTCGAACCATCTGATAATAATTCCATTTCCTTTAATTTCCTTTAAATAATTTACCCATGAGCATATTCTCTCAGTTTTCGAACCAAAATATGGCATTTCAAGAAACTCATAATGAACAAAAACCTTCATATATGTACTTTTGTCTGTCTAAAGTAACCAATTTTTTTTTTTTTATTACTGCAAATTTGAGAGTACTTGAGGTTAATATAAAAAAAATTCTATCATCTATGTTGAGCACATCGATCGTAACAACATCTATATCATATGTAGTTTTGGCTCCACAGCATAACTTTACCGACTAAAATGTTCGTTATAGGTAAAAACAAAAGGCTGCAATGACAGACAACCCCATCTTAAGTTAAACTAGGCTAGTGCTTTTTACCATAAACCACTAACAGATTCCGAAGAAAGAAAAGTACGAAACTCTGACTCCTGCAGGCCTCAGACGAAGATCGCAAACTTTGCGAAGAAACCCCCGCACAGATGAATTTTCAAAGTAAGAGGGGAATAAATAGGAGTGATGAGATTTATACAAATCAATCTCTATGGCAATAGGATTATTATCATTAGGCAACAGCACTTCCTGCAAGCTATCATGCACTAGCACTATAATTCAGTAATCATAAATGGAAATTCCACTGACTGATTTGCGCGAAGAAATCAGAAAGAAAATAAGGACTGATTTAGAAAATACGGGTGTATACGTTAAGGGGTGTCATCAGAAAGATCTACTTCATTTTTTAGAAAGCATGATGCATCACCTTTCTTTTGGTCTGCCTTTATGGCAGAAAGCGAGAGATTTTTACGATACCCAATGAATACCTACCCGTACTAATCAAGGAAGCGAAAATTGTCCGAAACTACTCGTAAGCCCAATCGAAAAATATTGGGCTAATAAAAAATAAAACTAAAAAGAAAACTCTTCTCAAATAGCCACTTTTAAGAGGCAGTATAAAAGGGCGCCCATCTGTACAAAATTTAATACAGAACGTAAAGCAAACAGTTCACCAATTTATTAGCACGTTGTAATTAATTCATGTCGGTTGTGTATAATGCAGACCATTAATAGTCCAGTCAATAGGGATTAAATAAGGCCGTAGTTGTGATTTTTATATATGTTGTTTAATTCCGGACCCCAATAAAAAATCCAAGTTTCCACCTTGTAGGGACTCTGCGCGATCCGCCATCTTGAATTAAAAAGGGCAAAAAGGTTCAATGGTTTATCCTACGATAAAAACGGCCATAGACATAACTCCCCTGGGATAGAAGAGAACGGGGCTGGTCGAGCAGTCGTTGGAAAGGACATCAAGTTCTACATACAATGAGCACTGTACTTTTTAAGATACAGGGTATTTTGTGAAAGCCAAGGATATTTTCTTAATCACCCTGTAACTCCGAAAGGGTAGAGATGCCGCCTCGCCTTTGTCATACAACTTTTTTGTTTGACTAGAAAACCACTATCATCCCCTATCCTATGGACCACCATGAACGAAACAACCTGTATAAGAGATACGTACTATACGTATAATTTTTTTTTGGAGAAGTGTCACGTTTCCGCCGCAGTAACTTGTTACACATAAGACTTACAAAAAGACAATTCAGTCTTCTTCAAATTTCTATTAGCCATTTTTGTCGTAGGATCAACCGTTGAGGCGTAATTTAAACAAAAAAAACAATTTTTTTTATTTTTAAACCAAGATGCTGAATTGCGCTACAAAACAAACAAAATAGCTGGGATAAATTATGATCGTGCAATTTATTGGAATATACCAAAATATTTCTCGTGGAACCCGTTTCGATTCCTGTAAAGCTTTTGAAAAAGTTTTCTAAAACTATTATTTCCATCATAAAATAATTTAAAAAGTTTAAAAAATCTAAGCTGAAAGGCTTATTATTTTTTCGGGCTGGCTTATTATTTTTCTGAGCTTGGCTTTTTATTTTATCGAGCTTGAAGTTGCAGGCTTTGAACCTGATTATTTTTTCAAGGAAGTATAAAAAGCCAAGCTGGGTTCATATTTTTTCAAGCCGAATTGCATGTTTTGGCTAGAAAAAATAAATTTCTTTTCCATTAAAAATAATTCGGATTCGGAGACTCTATTCGCTCTTCAAACATTTTGTCAGCACTACGACGCGATAATGACATAAAGTGAGTCATCGAGATGTGTAAATGGCCTCATTGTTTCAATGTACTAGTGCGTTGATATCATGTGTCGACATCGGTGCCAATCTTCTTAAGTACTGGAAAACCCAGAAGTACTCATTTCCTGTCCTACGAAATTTAGCCCATATTGTGTATGCCATCCCCCAAACAAAAGTCAGCGTTGAAAGGGCTTTTTCAGCCCTAAAATTCAACTGTTGAAGTTCGTCGGAATAAAATTTGCAAATTATATTATTTGTGCGGTTAAATTCTTTATCAAAAAAATAATTAAAATAAAATTTTTCAAAAGGTTGTTTTTCTCAATTTGTGAAAAAAAAATTTATTCAACCAGTTACTAACGACTTCATAAAGTAAAAAAACCAAATTAACTTCTCATATTGGCTCGAAAAAGATGACTAGCCGCGAAACCTGCTATTTTCAGAGCCGAGCTGGCTTTATATTTTTACCGAAAAAGTGTATCAAGCGCTCGTGCGCTTGCTTTTCTAGCTTCCAAACTATCGGTCAGGAATAACAAGTAAAGTAAGCTTTTTTCGTAAAAACTTATAACTGGTTTGGTCCGTGAGATATACGCATGAGTTTTCCGACTCATCCTAACTATAACGGTGCAATAAGTGGAAATCAGTGGATTATAATAATCATCCAAAGATATTGGACATCGTATAGATAGAGGATGTGCTTCTCCATAGTACTCCATCCCATGTGGTTAGCCATACACTTAAACAAGAAATGTTAATAACAAGTCTGACAGTGCATCACAATCAAAACTAGAATTAAAGTTTTACATAAGTCCATCTTTGAATTTATAAAATCGATCATGCCCAACATCAACAGGGACAGCGATCATCTCCCTGAGATTATGCTAAGGCGAAGATCCCATATAAGTTCAGAATAGAAATCACAGTTTTTGCTTCAACTATTGACAGAGATGGATCCAAATGGGATAAAAATACTGCAGCATGGTAGGATCAAAGTTTAAAAATGGATCTACGTCTTGATAAACTTATTATGAACATCCAGACAGATATTAAGCGGATATTTTCTCAGATCTAGGATCAAGGACTTTTTAACCTTTAAAATGGAACTTGCACGTCTTGAGGAAATATCGGAAGCTTCCTCTCCACAATCGGAATTGGATCGCAACACCTTACTTCAAATATTACCTATGGCTTGGGCCGCCGACTTCCAGCACAGTGGACTTTGTTATGATGCCTGAAAAAAATGTGAGGGAAACCCAATCGAAACAGAATGACGAATCTTATGAGGCTAAACAAGGACTGCATAGAAGATGCGGGAAGATGTGACCAAATTGGTTATTCACTCTCTACTAAACAATGCACATTTCTTGGCTAGCACTTCTTACATAAGCTGAATCAAACAGGAACTGAAAAAAAAAATTCAAAATGCCATTAAAGCGTCTGGCTAGCATTTATGACAGAGAGAGTGAACCATGTAACATCTAGCGTTTAGTTAATTTTTCACTAACCATTCTATTCTTAAACTCCTGGCTAAGATCCATAGAGAGTTAACTCCATTTTTAATGAAGTTTATCTGTTAATTATTGTAAAAAAAAACAAAAAAATATCCTTTTTTATTAGAAAACCTAAAAACTCCACATTCTCTGGAGCATTTTTTAGGGCTATTCCATTAAATTAGGTATATTGGCGCATTGGGTAATGTTTCTACCATAGATACTCCAGTCCGCAACTCTACTCTGAATGTGCTTCCTGGAGCCAGGCTAATCGCCTGTTGATTTATTCAAAAGGATTCCGTATGCTATGTCTGTGCGATAAAACGAATTTGTTGGGCGCCATAAAAAAGACGAATGAGTTAATTTCCAGGATGAATGACCATCAAGAGCTTCGTGGTGGAGGTTACCCCCATGTTCCTTTCACTTTTTTTTTATTTTTTTATTTTTTGTTTTTTGTTTTTGTACAACCTTACAGGAGAATCTTTCTTTTCTTTGGCAGTTCTTTTTTTTTCTTATTTTTGCTGTAGGTACTATATACTGTTGAAATTAGTGAAGTGAAAAGATTAAGCCACTCCACGATACGCTAAAGATACCAAAGAGATTCTTAATAAAGCCAACTTTTAAGCAAGCAAAAGTCATAATAAATCTTCCTAGCCTAGTCCTTAAAATTCCAAGATTTCATTTTTACCATGCTTTTTTAATTGCAGGAGCTTATTCACTTCGAAAAGGAAGAAAAGCTTCTTTCTCTTCCGCTTCGCTTATGTATGTGTAAGGATTTAAGACGACTCCACACAGCACAGCACACCAAAGAATAAGAAACAAACGACCAGAGAGGGAACACTTTACCTGTGTTAAAGAAGAGGGAATGCTTACTTATACAGAAAAAAAAGATGGAACTTCTGTTTGCTGTTTCCCTTTTACCTTTCTGCCATGAAAATTAATTGCGTGAGAGTTGGTCACCTGAAAGTCGTTTAACTTTTCTAATGGAATAACACCGGGAATGAGTAGGACACTGAAAAATTGCATTGTAACGCCCTCGTATAAATTTTATTAATTTGAAACATAAATAACGTTTCCCAGCCAGTTCAGTATGGCTTCAAGATGTTGTGGAAGTGGAAGTAAATCAAAAGATTTTTTTTTTTAAGAAAAATACACAATGTTTGCTTAGAGATTGTGGTTGTCGGTTGATTTAAGAAGGAGATAAGAGTTATAGACATGGAAAATCCCTTCAGATAAACGACGATTTTGATTGTTTAAATTTTTTAAATATGCTCTATGATGCAAAGCATTAGCATGGCAAGAAGAAGGTAAGGAAAGGATTAGGAAAGGACATAGGGAGAGGGCTGATATAATGTCGGTCTTAAGTCTTCATAGATTATAAGAACGAGGAAACACAGAGAAGTTGGTAAACATTTCACATTCGCGCAGTTCGGGATAGAAAAGAATCATGGAATTTTACTGTATGGCCGAAAATGTGCGAGCGCAGCCTCGGCCAGGATATGCGAATTTTACTCCACTATTGGAATCAGAATATGTATGTAGCTGTGATTAAATGAAGAAATGCGATATAATAGGAAGTTTTGCTAGCTAAACTACGTCCGTACACGTCTGATGCCCAATTGGCAGAGATAAAGTCAATTATCAGATCAGCAACGGTCAAGACGTTAAAAACGGATAGTTCCCTTTGGGTGTAGACATCTGGATCGCATATGAAGTGAATTTAAGGATTTATGGTGGACGGAGTATGTTGTAAGTAAATAAATCTTTTGTACCATAGATGTATGCGAGAGATTACAGTAATAGCCAAGTAGCAAGCTAAGACTGAATTGAAAAGCATCGAAAAAGAAAATCTTCAATTTTATGTTTCTAACGTTTACTAGTTAAATTGTTTACTCGTAGAACCTAGAAGGCATGTTTCTCTTGACAATGGTGGAGAATGAAGTAATTGCTATTAAGCACTTTTCTAGTGATCTTCTTATAATGTCAGTTCCGTAAACAGTCCAAAGATTGTGAGAAGATAAATGGAAAAAATAACTATTTTTAGCGAACGAGTCGAGCTAATTACAAGCAATTGAAGACATACGCTAACTATAGAAACTAGACTCAAGATCTACTAATTTTGTCTCAGTTAAGAAACCTCACATGGAAAATTAAACAGGACAGCAACAGAGTACGGCAAGCAGGACAACTGTGACTGCGATGAAGTTTGCCTTGTTAATCTTTATTTATTATTTATAAAAAACTAAAACTGTAGAGAACTGTGACACAGCTCTTCCTAAGGATAATAGAATTCATTAAATATATTTTTGAATTGCTTGTTTGATGATTCCGTTTTAAAATATTAAAAAAAATTTGATTTTTATAAAATTTTATGTTGAGTTAATTTATTGATCGTGAATCAAAATGACGAGCATGCAAAAATTTCATTCTTTTCTTGATTTCATCTAAAAAGAAGTCCTTGTTATTTCTATACTAATATAAAACATTAGAACTAAAGTTAAAATGCAAATCGCATCATGAAATCGAAAAACTTTTTGAGTCCAAATTACAAAAACTTCGTTTTCATCAAACTACAAATTTTCTCATTTCGATACCCCCGGAGCCATCTGTTGACAGAAGAGGTATAACTAGTTTAGAGAAAACAAAAACAACAATTGCAATCGAAATATGAATCCCACGCTGTTATCGTGCTACAAATTGTAATTTCATCCCATTCACTCTAGTGCTTTTCGAAGAAACAGCAAATACCAGGCGATCAGGAAATTTCAGATCTACGACCAAAATTTAAAATTCTGTTCTACTGCGCATGACCAAAATTTTCGTTAAATAAAGTAGAATGTGTGTGCGTACTTTATTAACCAATGAAATGAACTAGAAATTTTAACTTTTGGAAGAGGAGAAGGCAATATGAAGATAATCTTTATTTTCTTTGTCTCTTTGTCCCTCTCTCTCTCATGACCAAAATATGGATTGTAAAAGGGGATAAAAGATGTACTGTAAATGGAATCAACCTTCGTTAAGTAAAGTAGTGTGTGCATTTTAGTTATTAACCAATGAAATGAAGCAACCATTTTAACTTTTGGAAGAGGAGAAGGCAAACGTGATGATAATTTATCAAAATTGGTTTTGTTTGTCTCTTTGCCAGTACTGCCATAACAGAATTTTAAAACCAATTTATTGGGGAAATAAATACATTTTCATGATGGTCTATTTTTTTTTATATATATATATATAATCATTTTCATTACCGAATTACCTACGTTATTTATTTAACTTTGACTCTTTGTCAATTTTGATGATTACTATCAACTTGATGATAGTTCTTAATCGGGCACTGCCAGTACGTAGATAACTACAGTAACTAACCTACCCACGTCAACAAAATATTTAGGTAACCTACTTACCTAACCTGAAACTATGAAATTTATTAGTGATTTCTGGAGTCTAGTCTAGTTCCGTCTAACTCTTACGAAGGCTTTAAGGAATGTGTAGCAGTAATTCCATCTTTTTTTCAAACAAATTCGATATTTGATGTCAATTGTGGGTTTTTACGTATTATATAGAAACTAGTATGGTAGTCCTACAAAATATGAGTCTGATATCCTCCCAACTGGGGACCAATATCTAGTAATTGTTTCCTTCTGAATTAGGTAATATTCAGAGGATGCACTATGATGCAATGCACAGGTTTGGTTAGCAAGGAATTACGGAAGGGAAGTTAACGATTAAGAGGAGAGTTATGTCGAACGTCAGCAATTAATTTAAACGGTCAGCAAAACAGTCTGTAAAACTTCGTGTACAAAAAAGATTCGTATAATTTTTACAGCGCGTTAATTTGTCGTTTTACTGCAAGAATATTGAAATTTAATATAAAACAACCTACTATGTATCACAGTCCTTAAGTGCTCAGATGGGTGCAGGACGCGACTTTAGAACCCTATTTTTCCAACTCGTTAGAACTTGGGCCACCTATGGCCCCCACACACACACATATGTGCATGTAACATAAATTTAATTTATATCAATATTTTGTAAATACTAGTGCTATAAATCAGAAGGTATGCAACAAACGAAGCTCAACTGTAGATCTATCCGATTCCCATACTTCTGAATCGGAAAGTGAAGGATATCGTAGGCGTAGCTCCAATTGGAAGCAAAAGAGGCAACGAATTTTCAGGGACCAATGGCGTCAAGAATATTCTTGGTTAGATTGCAAGGACGAACGTGCTTTTTGTACTGCTTGCAATAAGGTATTATATAACTTGAGGTCCCATCTCAAACGGCACACAGAAGTTGAAATGCATAAGAAAAATAGATGCATTTATTAGTGAGGAAAATCGTTCTTTAAATAAAAAAGTTGAGGCTGCAGAGTTAATCCTCGTTATGTTTTGTATTACGCATCATTTCTCCTTTTCTTTACTGGATTATTTACCAGGTATTATTAGAAAACGTTGCCCAGACTCTGTTATAGCGCTGAATATTCGGTGCGCTCGCACAAAAGGAACTAAAATTGCAAAAAATATTTTAGGCAAAAAAGGACTTGAAAGTGTTGCAGCACAATTAACGAACCAACGATTTTCACTCATCACAGATGAGACCACCGACATTAGTTGCCTTAAAGCACTTGTTTTGATAGCAAGAGCTTTTGATAAAGCCAAAAACGAAGTCAGGGACCGATTTTTTGGCCTGATTAAATAAAATAAATTAGACTCCAAATCAATTTTTGATGCAATTGTCGATCACTTTAAGACCTTAAATATTCCTTTAAGTAATATAGTGGGATTAGCGACTGATGGAGCGAGTGTAATGGCAGGAGAAAAGAATGGCTTACAGGCGCGACTTAAGGAGATTAATCCAAATCTCTTTTTTACAAAATGTATTTGCCATTCACTTCACCTGTGCACAAGCTACGCATGTAAAAAATTACCGACCTACATTGAACAGCTTACAAAAGATATTTGTAGTGCAGAGTTTCAAGAATTTCAGGACTCTATATGGGAGTAGAAGCCAATGAATTCATTGCAAAGAACCAAATTGATAATAAAGAATTAACCGAAGTACAGCAAAGTGTTCTCAAATTTTATATTGAGTTAGCAACTCAAATTAAAAAGAGATTTGATTTTCGGAACACAGTTTTTAAAAAGCTTGCATTATTAGATCCAAAACTTTGTTTGAAGCCAGATTCAAGTGAATTGTCACTTCTCAATGATTTTTCGAATATGGTTCCCCAAGGAAAAAAAGAGTTAATTAATACAGAGTACAGGACACTTAAATACAGCACAAGTATGTTAGATCATATAAATAAGGAGAAGCCAGAAGAATTTTGGTCGATAGTGTCGAAACTTAAAAATATTCTGAAGGAACCTATGTTTCAAAATATTTCCAATTTCATGATGGACCTGATGACTTTTCCTCACAGTTCAGCGACTGCAGAAAGAAAATTTTCTGATTTGAGTATGATTAAAAACAAAAAATCAAATAAGTTCGATATGGACACAATTCAGTCAATAATGTTTGCCAAGGAATTAATTTCGGATAATAATGAACTGTGGATTCCGCCTACAGGATTTTTGTAGTTATAGCCAACATAACTTTTTGAGTAAATAACATTGTTTAAAACATTTTTTAATGAAATTTTTAGTGGATACTATTTGGATCCTTTTTTCCCTTCAATTTGTATCCGAAAATTTATAACCTTGCGGCAACACTGGTCTTCCCCCCCCCCCCCTCAAAGCCAAATCGTTACTGGTATCATTTCAAGAAATGAAATTTCTGGTAATTATTCTTGCTTAAAAACTCACATGGAGCCAGAACATATCAATAATGATCCAAAAAGAATCTATCTAGGATTTTATTATATATGTAACAAAATGTTTGCCTAAAAAGGAAGAGTGATTTTGAAGTTTACTTAGAGTTCGCTACCATTACTGTTAAGACACATTTTTACTCCATCTTCACGTGGTGGACTAAAATATGTAGAGGGAAAAACAGTGGACAAAAAGATTTGCAAACCTTAGAATTACCTACATATATAAAGCGAAGTTGTTTTAAGTAAGTCGGCCTTAAGATTATTGTTGTCTGGCCCCCATGTAAATACATTGTCTTAAAAATTAGGCAAACTTGGCGACAATTAATTGAATAGGGAGCTCTCATAAACAAACTGATTTAGTTGGCCACAGAAAAGTAATCTTGTTGTATGGAGAAAATATCCCACCATCTAATCTCATCGCACATGTTCAATTTAATTTCTCCAGAAACTTTTATATGCAATCTGATTAAAATATTTACTGATTAAACTCCCAGCCGTATTTAAAATTCCAATTGAAAATGATTTATGGAAATGATTCCGTAATTACCATTATTTTTAATATTAATAATACTAAATGATTGAAACTATCTCTCAATTAGTTGGTATTGCTTGTAGAATTTATCAAATACGTACATCGTAAACTATATATATACAACCCCAGCCAGACTACCAGAAATGCTATTTCTTTTATCTAGAACTGGCAAAATATTTGCAGTTTAGCCCCTATGTTGCTCCATCTATAATATATTCCTCTACAGACCACAAATGGTCTTTGGATTTTCTTCATCAGGCTCTAATAAAACTCTGAAAAACAAGGTTCTATCCAAGCAACAATATTTCCCCTATATAGGATATAGTGAAAGTTCCCAGGATAGTTTTATTAGAGTTCACTAATCAAATCAACCCAACTACATACATCAGAACACACACATTTATGATGTTTTACAAAAAAAAAAAAAAAAACAAATTTCTTCGCTTATATTTCTCCACTAATTCGTATTGCTTACGTACGTCGTTTGGGACACAGGTAGTAATCTGATGCCGTAGTGGTTTTGCATAAATTACATTGAAAAAGGTATATAGGGAGAGGAGTTGAGAGTATAATTCCATTAAAAAAATCCTAGACATATTTTTTTCATTTGCAGAGTAACCATAGACTTAAATAATCATGTTAATGTGAAACTCTTGGAGGAACAGTTTTCCTTGATTCTATATCCTACGCTGCGTAACTTTATAATCATGCAGACATTCTGAAGGATTCTTTTCAGTGCATGCCACATAAGTGCACTGGTGTCGCTCGTTAATTTCCATTTTACATTTTTCTCATACTATTCCTCCTCATGAGAAAGTTATGAGAAATTTTATTATTTTTATGTAATTTATGAAAAAAAAAATGTTTTTTCTTGTGATGAAAGTTTCATGAAATTTCTCATTTTACATTATATCACTGTCTTGTAAGGTAAAATTAAAAAATTATGAAAAGTGGTATTTGAAGGAAACCATCGGAAAGAACAATGGAAAGCAGCAATTTCCTGTTTATATAAAATTAATATAGGGAATGTGTTCTATTTCAGTACGCAGACATTTGAATACTAATTTTCCCTATACCAACCAGAACTAGCCCATATGCTTCGATGAAGACATGAGAACAATCTTATTTGCATCGATGACATCCAATAGTTGTCTTCTATCATTTTTTTGCGGATATTTTACAGAGCTACTTTCATCACAAGAGCAATTGATTTTATAAGATTTATTTTAACGTTCTCAATCTACCAAATTAGTATTCTGTCAAGTCGTTTGTATCCGTCGGTCTTTTTCAAGGAGATCTTCACATAAAAAATGCTCACAGAACCATTTCGACAAAGTTGAACATTTCTTTGAGTATAATTGCTTCATTTCTGGCACACAGTAAAGGTGTATATTTTTTTTAGTGTACTGCATCAGCTAGTATCTAAGCCAGGAGTTGGGGTTAGCCAAAATATGCCAGAAGTACGTACGTAAAGTTAGCACTGCAACTTCGTCTGATATAGTTTGGAGATACCTCATAATTTGTCGTTAATTTGTCGTGAAAACCATAAATTTGTCGTGTGCTTTTTTCTAAAGGAAACTCGATGTGGTGCTAACTTGACGTCTACTTAGCACCACATCCAGTTTCCTTTAGAAAAAGGACACGACAAATTTATGGATTTCACGACAAATTAACTACAAATTCCAAGATGTGTAACTTTCCAGTCCGATAAGTTTTGGCCGAGTTCCAGTGAGTTGCGGTGCTAACTTTACCTCAACTTAGCACCACATCGAGTTTCCTTTAGAAAAAAGGACACAACAAATTTATGGTTTTCACGACAAATTAACGACAAATTAACGACAAATTATGAGATAGCTCCGAACTATTTCAGACGAAGTTGCGGTGCTAACTTTACGTACGTGTTAGAAGTTACCTTCTCGTTACGAAATATCAAGTAATGAGTTTCACTATTGTAGGTGTCGTGTCGAAACAGAAATTAAAAGTCAAAGGCTTTCAAACCTTTAAAAAAGTTTAAATAATAGTCGCGAAGATACCAGTGTGGCTGTAAAACCTCAACATGTGCTAGGTTTTCCACTGAACATTTGTAAGGTATTGGTGAATTTCTCAAGACAAACAGAGAATAGTAGAAAATTGCTTGAAAATATTTTTGTATTACCGATAAGTTAGAGTTTTTCTGTCCTTTCATTACTGATAGGTACTAGGCTACGGTAGAAAACAAATGTTGAAAAATGAAAAATAAAGTAAAATAAAAGGTGCTACGAAAATAGCAAATACAATAAAATAAATCTAGACTTAATTCTAAGCGAATATATACTAATTAGTATTTTATGTGTGGTAGGAGTGTCCGCTCGGAAAAATTATCCCAACGTCTCAAGGTTGTTTAAAATGTAAATAAGAGATTTATAAAATTGCATTGTGAACGGAGAGAGTTTTCTTTAATTTGCAATTCCAGAAGACTTAATATCACCCCTTCTCAAGAAGAGCATATCTGGTCTAGTCCGCATGTGACATCTTCACCACCAACTATATAAAGCCTTCGCATGGTTTACTTCAACACTACAAAGTTCAACAGTGGACACAAGAAACCCAAATATAGTTACAATCTGGGAATGTCAGGCCACCAAACATCAGTAGGTACTTAACACTTCAACAACTGATGTGAGCATCTCAGATATGAAGTAGCACATCATCCTTACAGCTCAGATTTGGATACATTCCGAAACCTGGCTGTTTTTAGCTATCGAAAATTATTTGATGGGATATCCTTTTCACCTCTCCTAGAGTAGTTCAAATTTCTTTGAAATTCTTCATAAAAAACCGATATTTGTCAGGTTGATGAATAAATTAAGTTCTAAATTTCAATTTCAATACAATACTACAATAAAGCATTTACAAAAAATCATAAATGGTTTCAATGCACCATACTACTAATTAAATCTAGACTAACTGCCGAGGGACATAGCGGACACATACATAAAATTAGTAAATCACGTATTTCTAAAGATTTTAAATTCTCAATGATCGAGGAAAGTGAGCCTGCCCAAACGGATCGTTTAATGGAAACAGGTAGGGAGTACCAAAGCTTGATTATATGAACGAAGAACAGACGCTGAGAAGCTAAGCAAGAAAATCTGGGACAAAATTAGATTACAATTTCTGTTAGAATTACCAAAATTGAGAAATCGAAACAAGTATGCTTGACCAGTAACTTGACCAGTACAACAAGACGCCGATAATTAAAGTAACACAAAAGGTTACAACCAACGTAAATTAAATATGTATCTGATCATAGCATTAAAAGCCATGGAAATGTTATGTTAATTAATATAATCAAGATGACCAAATACTTCAAAACCAAAGGTGAGAACAGGAACAAGAAGTGATCGGCATAAGAACAATCTTGTAGCCGTAGGTGTAGATTTACTAGAAGCCCACAGAGACCGTAAAGAACCATAGACTTTACGAATTATAAACGAAATGTGATTGTCCCAGGTTAAACTATTGTTAAATATAACTCCAAGATTACGAGCAGTTTCGCCAAAAGGAATTATTTCCCCTCCAATAGTAATAGGAGAGAACCCAGAAGTGTCAATATTTGTTCTGCTTATTAACAAACAGTTAGATTTACTGGCATTAAGATTCAGGTCATTGATTACATTCCAGTGAAAAATCCTTTGTAAATCGTCGTTAATGCAACTAGTTCCATCTTCAATGAGACCAAGTGGGTATAGCTGAGCATCATGAGCATATAGGTGTAGCCCACTATGTGAAACACATTCAAAGACATCGTTAATGAACAGTGAGAAAAATAATGGACCAAAATCGATCCTTGGGGGATACCGCAACCAACTCGCAACAGTGACGAAGAAGAACCATTGCAGAAGACACTCTGAAATCTATCAGTGAGGTAATTAAAAATCAAATGTGTAGCGAACGCCGAAAAATTAAATTTTGTAATTAACTTTTTGCAAAATAGATTATGATTGACTACATCAAATGCCTTAGAAAAGTGCAACAAAACCAAAATTGTACTATAATCGGCATCAATTGCCTGCCGTATATTTTCGGAGACATTTAATAGCGCTGTTGAGCAACTGTGACCGGGCCTAAATCCAGACTGAAGCTCATGAATAAGACCGTGTTCATGTAAATATTTAGAGATTTGGACGGAAACTAACTTCTCAAAGACTTTTGATAAGACTGGCAATACACTAATGGGACGATATTCACGGAGGTTGGCATTTGGGGTCTTAGGTATAGGGATGATTTTGGATTTTTTCCAGGCATCAGGGAAGTGGTAAGACAAAGGTTAAATATATGAGTTAGGAGAACAAGAATATAAGGCATGCAAATTTTAATGAATCTAGGAGAGAACTTCATCAGGATATACACTGGAAGAACTGAAAGATGAGAAACTGCGGGTGGAGTGAGTTAGGGAGTAATTAAAAGCAGAAAAAATAGAAGAAGTAGAAGAACTAGTGAATGAAGTAAACAAATTATTAAGCTCTTCAGGATCAGGTAAGGTATTTGTAACAGTTTTTGACTTAATACCGAAATCTTTAAGATTCATCCATAGAACTTTGGACGGCAAATTGACCCTGAACTTAGTTGAGTAGTACTTCTTCTTAGAAAGACGTATAGCACTACTTGCCCTATTACGAAGGCTTCGATAGTCCTTCCAAAATTCCGGAATCCTAAATCGCTTCCACCTAGCATATGCAATATCTCTAGAAGACATTAATTGTCTAATGTGTGATGTAAGCCAGGGGCATTGCGGATTAACAATATTCTTTGTAACGAGGGGGATATATTTGTTATGAAAATAGTTCAATGAGTTATTAATATAATCAACTTGATCATTAACATCAACCATACTATAAACAGCATCCCACGAAAACAATCGAGCTACGGAATCAAAAGCTTGAAAATCAATCAAACCGTATGCGAAATATGAAAAGGTGTTTGGTGAACATACTTTATCAGGAATTAAATCATATGTAAAGATAATAAGATCATGATTCGATATACCTGGAAATGATAGTTTGGACTATTAAATAATAAAACGCCCGTGATAGAGGCTCAGTCTACTAAATTTACGGAATTCTACTAGTCTACAGTCATAGTGCCAAGACAATCGGCAACTTCTTTCTCGATATCATATAGAAGCAATAAAGTATACTGTATACATCGCAGGGTTATATTCTGGATATTATTACCGTTCATCAGTTAATGGCATTTAAGAAACGGATGAGATATTCGGGAAATTTAGTTTTATATACGAGTCATATCGGTCTAAATATTTACCTCAGCAGAATATCGAAATGATCCAGGTGCTATTCATAAGTCCAAATGTATGATTTTCCGTAAGGAACAAAGAACTCAACTTACTTTTATTACCCTTTTAGCAATATTTTTTTTTTTGCCTACCATATACCGCACGCGCTATGTCAGAGGAGATCCATTTGCCTATTTCCCATTTACGCAGTTCCCTCCTAACATAGGTTTTTGGTAGACCAAATATCGGAGGGACCAGTGTATGGAATATCGGTTCCGATTCTAGCCAATTCGTCTGTTTTTTCACTACCGTCCGCTCCTTTGTGTCCAGGAACATAACGCAACGTTAGTTTGTTGTCCGTAGACAGTAGATGGATTTTCCGAGTAGCAGCTCCAGATTAGTTTGGACTTTCAACCTCAGTGACGATTTGACAATTACACTAGTCATATCGACTCACTCGCACACCGCCGCGCCGCAATGTTGGATTCCTAAAGGGTTTTCCAATAAGAGGTGTTATTTTAATAAGCCCGCTATTTCGGTAGATGTCACTTTTGGAGCTGTCATTTTTTGACATTGGACAAGCAGAAACTACGCCATTAATAATAATGGAACGATACACGATTCAACAATGCATTGAAATTATTAAAATTCACTATTAAAATGGTGAAAATGTGGCAGAGACGGTTCGTAAAACTCGAACATTTTTGGGTCGTCGTGAAGCACCTTGTCGGACCGCAATACAGAAATTGGCAGAAAAATTCGAGCCGTCCGGACAAGTTAGTGATGTGAAGAATAAAACCCGTGCACGTTACTCAAGAACAGCCGAGAATATTGCTGCTGTAGCCGAAAGTGTTGAGGAAGACCCAGGGTTGTCCATTCCTAGTCGTTCTTTGGAATTGGGCATTCCACAAACGTCATTACACCGTATTTTGCATAAAGATTTGGGTCTTAAGGCTTATAAAGTTCAGTTAACACAAGAACTGAAGCCGCCCGATCATCAACAACGTCGAGTGTTTGCTGATTGGGTCCTTGAAATGCATGAAAGTGATCCGGAATTCCATCGAAAACTCATCTTGAGTGATGAGGCCCATTTCCACCTCGATGGCTTCGTCAATAAGCAAAATTGTCGCATCTGGGGCTCGGAAAACCCAAGAGTTATTGTTGAAAAGCCTCTCTATCCTCAACGTGTGACTGTTTGGTGCGGTTTATGGTCCCGCGGGGTCATTTGACCTTACTTTTTCGAAAATGAGGCTGGAGCAATAGTTACGATGAATGGATTGCGCTATCGACAGATGATTAATGATTTTTTATGCCCGGAATTGGATGGTATTGATCTGGACAACGTTTACTTTCAACAAGACGGCGCTACGTGCCATACAACCAACGAAACCATTGATCTCAAAGAGGTGATCACAATTGGCCACCGAGATCTTGTGACTTAACACCTTGCGACTTCTTCCTTTGGGGCCACGTGAAAGAGAAGGTCTACGCCAACAGCCCAGCGTCGATTCAAGACCTACCTCAAAGATGGAATTCGTGAGGCTATCGAGGACATAGGGCACCCACTTTGCGATTTGGTTATGGAAAATTTCATGAAAAGGATATGGTCTTGTAGGCGTGGTCGTGGTGGTCATTTGGTTGATGTTATTTTCCATTATTAACGGCATACCTTCCTGTTTATAATGAAATAAAGATCCGATCATTTATCTCAAAAAATGGCATTTTTCTTTGAATATCAAAATAACACCTCTTATTGGAAAACCCTGTATATGGCCAATGTTCTGATGAAATATCTAGTCTGATCCGTTGTAGAATAATTCCTGCACGCAATACTCGCGCTGAAAACCGCGCACATTCTTTCACCCTTCAAAATACTTTCGACCGTACAGTCAAATTCCGTGATGCTTTCTTATCACAAGCTGTGCGAATATGGAATAGTCTACCATCTTCTGTTCTTCCTCAAGCTTATAATCTGCGAAACTTTAAGAGTGACATACATCAGCACCTCCATCACTTTCCTCATGTTCACTAATCCTTTCCTAATTTCCTTCCTGCCATGCTGTGATGCTGTGCTTTGCATCATAGGGTATCCCCTGAGCTTGGCTTAATAGTTATAAAAACAAAAAAAAACCACATGCATGAAGTGCTTATTTCATATAGAACATATGTTTCTTGAAATCAAAATATAAAATGATCTTTTCAAGTGACAAAATCGAAGCCTACTGTGATCTAAATATTACAAATTCAAAGAAAAAAGATATGAAAACATCAACGTCAATAGGTAGCTAATCATGTTAATTCTTTTTAGTTACCAACCATGAGGGAGAACAGCACACGAACTACATGTGTTCCATTTAAATACTTCTAAAAGGTGGATTGTGACAACACAGACAGTCTTTTTATTTATATATCAGTGATATACAGAGTGTACTGTAAATAAATAGGATGTAGTATGCCAGTAGATTGGAATGTCCTGATCACACGTTTGCTCTAGATTCATCCCCCCCCCTCAAAGGAAGTGGTTATACATATGTGAGTTTGCAGTCATCATATTCAAAGAAATGCACTTGAAAGCCACCTCTACCATAGATGGCACAAGAACTAGATGTCGCATGGCAGACTAGAGCAAAGTATACAAGTATACAGATTGTGAAATGGGTAGTGCATTCTGGAATGGACCATAACATGTTTTAGAACTTGCCGAAAGAAATTGTTTTTTATAATAGCAACACTTCACATACGAAAAAATATGAATCACTCGTATACAGCATTTCAAATGTTGTGGTCCATTCCGAAATGAACCACACAGCTATATAAATTTTGTACAGTTTTTTGGTACTGCATGCGACATCTAGTTCTTATGCCATCTATGCCTGTACTAAAATGCGGTCCAAAACTGATGAGTGCAAATATACCCCACTTTTTGGTAAAAGGTTTTTGGTTACACAAACACGCCCGTCTGCACTTGCTATTGATGTACTCAATTGCCCTTTCTATTTTGAACAAATATTTTTCAAATATATCAGAATATAGCCCTATGTGGGCAGTAGACTGCAGGATGTTTGCGACCTCCTTGTATATGCACGATTTCTCTTTTTTTATGTAGTGCAGATGCAGGCTTTTCCTGGTTAACCAACCTCACACTCTTAGCCATTAGGCGAAGTGTGCTAGCATACCAACCAGCATCAACGACTATCACGGAGTGAGCTATAAGCTTCGGCCGATAGTCAGGACGTCACGTCCAAGCTAAGTCTCACTCTAATTCCATAACAAAAATTGCTAACTTGTTAGAATTTGTCTCGGATACCATTGACGGATTTGCAAATGGCTACCAGATGGATTTTATTTATATAGACTTTAGTAAAACCTTCGACAAGCTCTGTCTCACTCCGTCATACTATTCAAAATGGAAAAGCATGGGTTCCCTCTAACATTTCTAAAATGGACGGAGTCTTATTTAGATAACAAAATATACCAAAACTATTTCTCCCGTTCCATCTCTAGAGTCCTGGGGGCTTCGTCTAGCGTACCTCAAAGGAGTCACTTGGGCCCGTTGTTCTTTATTCCATCTTTGATGACACTACCTGAGGCCCTGCAATGTTCTGATTTATGCTAACGACATTAAGTTTTTCATTCAGATTAAAAAGCTGTCAACGATTGTGAACATGTACAGGGTGATCTTCATAAATTTCACGATTGATCCAAAAGCAATAATTTGGTACCTGCTTAATATCGAAAAATGCGGGGTTATGACTTTCCACATGAATCAGGAACCAATCACTTATGATTATGGGTTCGCGGATTTCTCGATTTGCCGTATGGATTCTGTCTGTCACTTGGGTGTCAAATGTGACCATAGATTGAATTTTATTTCCCACATAAACTACATGGTATCAAAGAGTTGTTCTATGCTGTGCCTTTATAGAAATTTGGAGAGTTCTTGAATGCCACCATAACATTGCGTTTGTACACTTTCTTTGTGAGACCACTTCTTGAATACGCTAACCCACGTCTAGCCTGCTTTTTACGGTATACACATCGACCGTATCAAACCTGTTCAGCGGAACATCCTACGCTTTGCTCTTAGGCAGCTACCCTGGAATAATTCATTGATTCCTCCACGCTATGAGGATCGCTTGAAGCTTTTAAATATACACTCGCTTGAAAAACGTCACATGGTTTCTGATGATGTAACTTTTGTGTGTCAACTCTTAAACGTGAATGCTGATTCTCCGTTGCCACTTCACAAAATCTCTTTCCGTGGTAGTAGACACAATTTGAGAAGGCTACCTCTACTGCATGTTCACTCCTCTAGGTCTAACTTTTGCATTTATGGGCCTATTAATCGCATGTGCATTACTGTTATGACTGAGCATTTTGCTCTTGACGTTTCTAAGCATGTTTTAAGAAAAAGGTCCATATAATAATAACACTTAGTTATCTGTTTCTATGTCGCATTGCATATATTTCATCTAGTGTTTAGTCTATGCTTTGCTTAACATACTAATACTAACACCGACTAAGTAATGAAAAGCATATATTGTTCACCATTTATTTGTTAAACGTGTCGCTCCAGCGAGCTCGTGGTAAGCTGGTTCTGAAAGTCATTAATATGTACATCAAACCTGTCAAATGTCCCTTAAATGGCCGCCTGACAGTTGTACACTTAACCAAAGCTTATCACCACATGCTTGCGTACTGCAATGCAATCTGTGTCAATTACAAATTTTCTCCAAACCCAATGGAACTCTTGAAGTGAAACGTTTTGTATGGAGGGTATGAGTACCTACCTACCAGGTGGTATCGACACCCTAATTAAATTATTTCCTTTAAGTATGTTATGCGATTGAACCAATCACTCCTGTATTTCTATAACATTTTCCTTTCAATGACGACAATTTCACTTTTATTTAATAAAATTGATTTACAGAGAGATGACCAAGTTTCATCTTCTTGAGAATAATCAAATGAGAAAATGTTACTACTTTAGTTGAACCTTCTTGTTAACCCATTATGTATGTTCTTATGGACCAAAACACTCATCCATTTGTATAAATCTGTCTAATAAACATCTGCCTATCAGTCTATACAAAATAATTCAATTTGATGAAGTCTGACATGAAATTTTTATATAACTAAAGGGAGTAGTTTAGGGATGGGCGATATCCATCGATTTGATTTTATTAAATGGAAAGTAGACAATTTGTAAGCTGAGTGATTCCACTCTAATCTCATGCCATCTACTTGTTAGACTTGAGAATGTAGTAAGTAAGTAGTTTCACTAAGTGGTCCATTATGATACGATGATATCCAGTTCGACTAAATATTGCTGACCTCTCTACTGACGATTGTGACTTATCAAAATCAATAGGGCCGTAAATTTTATCATCAGAAATTCTAGTGAATATCATACATATAAACAGGAATTTATATTGTATATACATATGTATGTATGTATATACATACAAGCCAAAATTCTGGTGCTTATTAAGGGAACAAATAACTATAATTTGGTTGGTTTGATGTGGACAAAATTTTAATTAATATTCCTTAATTAGTTTAATTTACTGTGGAAGGAATGTAATGTATGTATCGAATTCCTGTCAAGCTTTGCGCGTTTAATAATGAAATTGAAGCTTTGTGTTAATGACACGAACCGGAGGCGATAATAAAATATTTTATAAAACTCCAGCGGTTTTTTAAGCAAAGACCTTAATACTGATTTAAAGGTAAAAGTAAAATATAATTAATGTCCGCAAGGGAGATTTATTGTGTACATATGTACATACATAAAGGAATTTAGAAAAGAAAAAACTTCATGAGTTCACATAATTAATTTTTAGGCTAATTAATGTCATGTCATTTCTTGTAGAAAATAAATCTGGAATATAAGTATAATGTCTGGAATAATTAAGGAATTACTTGGGTTTCGAAGGTTAAAAAAAGTATAATATATTTTTTTTATTTTTTTTTTATCTAACAGTACAATATCTCTCTCGAATATTTTTCGAAAGTTCCAAGTCAATCGAAGTAAAATTCTAGGAGAAAGAGGCTTTGGAAATGATCCTCAGAGACGCAAATATATTGAGGCAGCTGCTTAACTATTGTATGTCTGTCTCTCTAGCTCGCTTCTCTCACTTTCTAAGGGTCATCTAAATATATTATTTTAATATGATCTGGACATTGCAACTGCAACGCTTTATGGAGCTGGTCGTCGATTCTAGTAAGTAATAAAATAAGTAAAAAACGAGTTTTCAAACAAAACTGACGCCAAGCCGCATGAAAAAGTAGAAAATAAACTTTTCTTCACACACAGAGGAGGACTCAGATTTTTTGATTGGGACGTTTCTCTTGAACCTTCTTTCTCTTCATGAATCAAATCACTTATTACCTCTGATTGATCATACTGAAATATATCGGTGATTGTCAGCGAATAAAATCTGAGTCCACCTCTGTGTGTGAAGAAAAGATTATTTTCTACTTTTTCATGCGGTTTGGCGTCAGTTTTGTTTGAAAATTCTTTTTTTACTTATTTTATTTTCTGCCTTTTTCACGTTAACTAAATTGTTCTAATATCAATTTAACCGAACTTAATTATATTTTTACTTAATTGTAATTTAATTTTAATTTCTTACATTCTTTTTAATTTTCCGTTTCCTTTTAATTTTCCGTTTTTATTATTAATTATTTTTCTTATATTTATGCTTATATTTCTTTCTTTCTTCTTTATTTTGAGTCAATTTTTGAATATTCGAAGTGAAATTTTTTTGCGTCCATACGAGTCGATGGTTCCAGTCGACTGACGGTACTTCGAACACAATCCGAACAGTTTCCATAACTCGGACTACGGTTTACCGAGGTTTCGTAAAATTTGAAATTTTGAAGGCTGTTACGATTAGCTGATTGGAAGTCAGCACCGTGGTTGCCTGGAATTTTTTGTTCAGCTTATCATTGCCGACATTTTAAGTCATGTTTGGTGCCGATCCGAAAACACAAATTTTTCGAGTATCAAATCGTTGAAGTACTGCAACGATTTTCTGAAATTCAAATTATGTTTTAAACAGCGCTTTTTAGCTGTATTCCAACTTGATCCCATATAACATGAATTCTCCCGATTTTCCATGTTTTCCACACACTTTTCTTATTACTATGAACATTTTTTAAAAATTTACATGAATTTTCCTCGATTTTTCATGCAAGTTTTCATGATTGTTGAAGAGAAAGTATTGATGCCAGTAGGACGGAAAAAAATTATTGCGCAAAGCTTATAAAACTTTTTTGTCGGAAAACTTTCCGGAAAAGTCGGAAAATTCCGGAAATTTTCGGAAAATTTCCAGAAAAATTGGAAAATTCTGCGTTTTGCCTGCTAATCATATCGATGAAAATTTTTCCGATGATTTTCCCGCTTTTCCGGGCAGTTTTCCACAAAAGCAACTTTATGCAAGTCATTTCGCTCTAACTTTGCCTTAGGTTGCAAAACGCTCAAACGCTTCCTTGGTTGGAAAAACTCCGAAAAAGCGTTTTACATGAATTTTCCTCGATTTTTTTTGCAAGTTTTCACCATTGTCGGAGAGAAAGTATGCCAGTTGATAGGGAACTTGATTCTGCATAATTTAGAAAACTTTTTTACCGGAGAAGTCGGAAAATTCCGGAATTTTTTTCGGAAAAATCGGAAAACTCTGCATTTTTCCTGAAACGGATTTATCACTAATCAAATTTGTACGAAATTTTCCATGGAAATTTCCGGTTCAAATTTTAATAGATTCAATTGTCACGCGACATGAACATGTGTGCCAAATTTCAGCTCGCTGTAATGACGAAAAGTGGGTCTACGAGAGTGTCGAAAATAGTAAAAAAGATATATATAAATAAATATACAGACAAATTGGTGTACGAGTTAAAGGGACGGGCTGGCCTAAAAAAAAAAAAAACACAAGAAAAATCGTGTTCTTCCTACTTAAAACCTCAATAGGTTTTTTCTAAAAACATTAATCATGAACCCGGTGGACACGATTTCGCAAAAATGAATGCACCGATCTTATTGAAATTTTGCACACTACTTAAAAATAGGATTGACTAGTGACTGAACGGAGGTTTTCCTTTTTTCCGATTACAACTAATTTTACAAGACTATACGTAGTGCAAATTGGACAAAAAAATTGTACTTTTTTGCATACAACTCAGCCAAAATTCAAATTTTTTTTTTTTTTTTAAATTATTCGTTCACTCACGAGCTATACTTATTTACTAACAGAAAAATTCTTTTTTTAATTTGGGATAAGGATATCACAACCGCAAGGAGACTTTTTTTATGGGAAACAAGATCTCACCGGCTGAATTTTCGAAATTTTTGAGTAAAATTTTTACAAAATATTCATTAAATGTTGCTCTTTTATATGTTTCAAATTTTGAATAAAATAATTTATTTGTTATACAAAAAAAATAGAGAAAATATGTTTTTATTTAGCCTTCGCAACCCTTAAATGTGTCAACCGTTAATAATACTGCAATTTCTGTACGCAAATGGCCTCTGTAGCAAAATTAGCAAGCGTGCTGGGCATTCGGTTCGTATCCTATCTCGACAAGACCCTGCTCTTTTTGTCATAGGCTCCTGCTTTTCTTTCGACTTTTATGATTTCGCTTTCCTCTCCTATATTACATAAAAAAAATTCCCTCACACACCTATATTCTAACAACATCGCAATAAACTAATTTCTAGCAACAAGCGAATAAGCATTTGTGGGGTTTTTAAACATCTGTTGTAAGGCTTCCGCCGTGAGAGAGACGCGTCAGCACAAAAAACAACAACAACAAACAACCTTCGTGATGAGCATCTTCTGATAATAATAATTGATGATAGTTTCATAATTCAGTTCGATTGCTCAAAATGAAATTGTATATTTGAGGAATTCAATATTGGCTGGCGCAAAATCTGGAAGATCTAAAAGAATTTCCTGTTTACATAAAATGTATAACGGTGCGCGCACGTTTCTCCTCATTTAAGAGAAGCATATTTTCTAACGACGCATACTAATGTACAAGTATTATTTTCTCTTTCTAATGATTATGACAGACATGGGGTATCGATATCTAGCTATGCATATCGGGATATTCCGAACATCTAGATATTAAAGTACCCCTGACAGACATAAAGGGGGTATTGATGTGACAAACCGTACTTTGACATTTCAATCAGGTTTTTAAGCGTAAACAATTTGGAAATGGAAGTGAAGTGAAGTGGGGCAATACAGGACAATTGGCAGTTTATTTGCAGTTTATAGAACAACAGTTGGAGAAATTGTCTTGGAGTTTGTGAATGAAAAACTAAACGTAAAACTATTCCAAATAAGTCAAACTAGAATAAATTTTAGTGCGACAGCTATATTGTGCGCCATTCTAAAAGGTAGATCATCTAGATATAATTTTACAAATACCACACACAGGTGTTTCTAAAGCGAGAAGCACAGTGCTAACTTTTCCAACCTTGACCTCAGTATATGTAACATTAGGAGCCTCAACCTGGTGAACCTTGCAAACTTTTGCAACTCACAATATGAACTTTGACAACTTCTGTATGACAGCAATTAATTGGGCTGTGTACTTGAAAATGTAAATTATTTTGTAATAACTTACTATACAGCAGGACTAATTTTTGACAGTAAAGATATTTCCCAAATTTTTTAAAAAAAAAACATCCCATACACTTTTTTCCACGAAAAATGCTGGCATCAAATGATAGCAAAAATTAGATGTCAAAGCTGAGAAAGTTACAACGGAATGGAAAGTAGACCTACTCGAGTTAAGCCTCAACCTGGCCGGTCTCACCAACTCTGCCATTGGGTGCTAGATAAGCCGATCTGATATGTTCTACAGAACTGTCAAAGTTGATGAGACCCGCCAGGTTGGATATGCTAGCATTGTGTTTCACGCTTAATCTTTGTCGTATTTAAATGTCAAAATATACGACAAAATTATATAATTTTTTCTACTGTTTCTTTTTTTATTATTCAGCTCAACAATCTTTGCATTACGTAGAATCACCTGAAAATGACAAATTCACATTACAAATTCAAAAAAGTTACTTCGAATTTAAGCACTTGTAATCTTAGAACATATAACTAAAGGAAGCGACTTGTAAAAACCCTGTCGGTGGGAGGGAAATTCGGTTTTTGAGCGAAGGGGAAAGGGTAATAAGAATTTTACTGAGTTTAACTTGCTAATGTCAATTGTGTCAATTCGAATTAAACGTCCGATTCATGTTTTTGTGCCGAGTTTTGTATTTTGTGCTTTCTTTAATTAAAAAACTTTAAATTTTTCCGCTAATTATATCAATTTTAAATCAAAAGATTTCAAGTGACAATTTTTGGACTTTGAAAAGAATACATCGTTTTTATTAACAACTCTAATTTTATCACCTTGAACCAATGTTCACAAACATGTGAATATTTCCACAATGAATTGTGCTGTGCGTTGCTGTTGCAATAATCGCCGAAATAATCCCGGGAAGGCGTTTTTTCAGACAAATTAAAGTCGTGAAATTTAACTAGATAGTTTCTTTTTCTCAAATACGTACAAAAGAAGTGAAAAAAGGGAAGGAAAACAAAAATACCAAAATAAGTGTTCAAAATATTCCTTTGTTTACGTTTTTGTGTTCCCAACTTTTTTTTGTTCTTCAATGTGTTAATGGCAGTTCACAATTTTGTTTTATTTTAAATAATTACGCCAAGCCCCCTAAATTTTTTTTCAGATGTACTACCTTCATGACCATAACGAATACATAAACAAATTTCTACCCCATATTGGGAAATGAAGCAATTTTTTGCGCTTGTTACGCTTCCTTTAGTTAGATACATGTTCTAAGCTTGTAATGCTCTAACTAGGTGTAGAATATCCAATAACTATAGTTTAAAATTTTTGTCGCAACCTCTGAAACAATTGACTAATTTGTCGTAACTTTTCGGCGTATATTCCAAATATGGTAAAATTAAAAGTATGACAAAATTGTGGTGAAATGTCAAAATATGGGACAAAAATGCCTAAGCTACGACAAAAGCTCGGAATCAGCACCCAGCACTCTGAGCTGAAAGCTTTAATTATAACTTGATTGCCTTAATAATGCTTAATATTGCAATAAAGCTCCCTCTGTTTAGCATTGTTATACTCTCCTCTTGAAAGATACTTGTAGAAATACTCCACACAAGCAATATGACTGGATTCTTGTAAATTTAAGAAACCCAAGTACAATTCACTCAAGCATACAATTTTTATCCAAATTTATGAAAACATATACATCTAGCTGTCGATTATTACTTTTCCACTTCATTAGTAATGGTCAAATCTCTTTTGAAATTGGTTTGTATATGTGGTAAAGTCAAAACCTGTAGCCATCTGAGTATAAAGTTTATAGCCCCTTTCATAATTTTACAGTAGAGCGCCTCTCATTTTTGTTCAAAATTCAATGGCTGCACTGTCTCAGTAGAGGGACAATTTTTTAACAATTTTTTTTTAATAATGAAATGTGTATACATCAGAAAATAAAGAGTTCCCTAAAATTTTCGATCCACAAAGCTTCTATCCCTTCTACCTAGAAATTCGATAAAATTAATTTTCATATTTTCTCGAATAAGTCAATGTTGCAAAAAAAAAACCCAAATAAAAAAGGTAAAATTAAATTTTCACACAAAACCCCTATTCAGATTACAAAAGAGATTTTTCCTTTATTATATACGAAATCATTGAAGCTCTTCTTGAATTGGAAGATTGCATGTTTTGGGGCGCTACAGCTGAATAATGCCACTTTCAATAGAAGTATATTATGGGGGAGGGAGGGAGGGAGACTTAATGCAATCCCACCCGTAGGGCTGATTCAGCAAAAATCATTCCTGCAGCAGTGATTTCAAGAAAGACATGGGAAGTGAATTATTCAAAGGGCTGCTGTATACATTAAATGTACAAGCATACATATATATATACATACGAAGTGTCCTCCCCCAATCTTATACACTCAGCTCCATTCACATTCAATGGGGATTTTTCATCAATATATATATTTAGATGTTTTGGGTCATAAATTTTTCCCTTGAATGAAGACATTTATTTGGTTTAGATAAGGAATTTCGGTAAAATTAAGAGTTCCTGAAGTTTTTTTTTTTTAACTTAATATACCTATGTAGGTAGTTTTGGTAGAAATGAGATACATATATCATCAAATTTATTTTCTTTTTAATTAATTAAAATTTAGCAGCTTAAGCCAGGGACGGATTCAGGTTCCTTGAGGAGGGGGCGCAACTATGGTTTAAAAACAGTATAGCCTGGAAACAAGTTCCAAAACACTCGCCACCACTCGCAAATATCAAGTGCACAAAATTTATTATTTAAAAGATCCGGGTCGAACAGATAAGCTACCACTCTCAAAAAAGAAAGTTGCTCAACGTTCAACTTTTGCCACTCTTAAAAGTCAAACGAGGGGTTAAATTATTTATTTTGTTTTGGTTTGTAAATGGTGGAAGTGGAAAGCTTTCGAATCATCCATTTCGGTTATTAAAATAGCGAATTACATTTTATTCAAATTCACGAATTCATCATAAATTGTAACTTTGCAAAATACAGGAATTAAGGCGCTGCGTACTTTGCGTCTATTTAAAATAGCACTCACATAGCAGATGCATTACATATCTTGTAAGCATATAAATTCATAGAAAAGTTAAGAAGGTTTGACTAAGAAGCCAAGGTGAGAAAATACCCATAATGCAAAGCACAGCATCGTAGGAAGGACATAGAGAAAATAGCGAAAGGCATCCAATATTGCAAAGGCGCTCGTGTGAGTCGATCTGACAAGTTATTGCCAAATCGCCAATGAGCTTGAAGACTCTAAAAGATAAAACTGTGCGACCAACGCCGGCTCAAATATGAGAATTGTATTCCATGCTAGGTCTGATGTACGATCTATAGAGGAGCACTAGATTCAATGGGATGAAATATTTCTTATACATTTTTAGAAATCCAAGACATTTCGATGCTTCTTTGGCAACAGAGAAGACGTGATCTGTCCAGCTTAATTTACAGGAAATATTTATGCCAAGGATGCCAGAAATTATCAGTGCTCCATCAAAATAAATCGAAGTGTTAATATGATTTTGTTTTAAAGACAAGAGACAGCCTTGGGACTTAGATGACTTGAATTCGACATGATTCGCTTTATATAGCGATGATATTATCAAGGTCGGTTATCAATTATCTAATCATGCAAGCTCTATTGACAGTTGTGGCATTCCCTCTGGAGTCCCTAACAGTATTAAAGCAGTAAGGGTACTGTGATAGGAAAAACTATGCATAGACTTAAAAGTAGGAAAATCAGATCAGTAATGAAAATTAATAAGAGAGATGGAGAGATAACTGAGCCCTGAGGCACAGCGGCATTTATAGCGTGAGGTTCTGGTGAAACACTATCTAGTACAACCAGTAATAGGCGAAAAGATAAAAAGCTTTCAATCTATAATAAAAGCAGAGGGAGAGACTAGGTGCTTTAAGTTTAACTAAGAGGGCTGAATGCCAGACTCTATCAAAGATCTTTGAAATATCTAGGGTAACGATTTTGGACCATCACAATTGTGATGAGTAAGGTTCCAACGTTCCTTAAGAAAGGCCAGCAAGTCTCCAGACGAGCGTCCAGTCCGGAAGCCATATCGGCGATCATTGATGAATTCTTTGGTTTCTAGATACTTCATTAATTTGGAGTTAATTAAAGATTCAAAAACTTTTGAAAGAATTGAAGTGACTGCAGTTGGTGATAATTTGAGGGATCGCTTCCCTCATCTTTCTTGGAAATAGGTTGAACGTGAGCTAGTTTCCAACCAGTTGGAAATTTTCTTTTCGAATAAGAGAAGTAGAATAGTTTTCGCAGAGGTTAAGCCACGGATGAAGCACACCTTTTAATTAACAGGGGTGAGAAGCCATCAGGACCTACGCCTTTAGAGATGCTTATAGACGCTATAGGATCTTGAGCACACCTCACCTACGGATGTGTATTAGATCTTGTATACATCCACACGGGAGATACAAAATAGGTGTCTGTGAAGTGAATAGAAAACGAGAATTCGAGGTAATTCGAGGTGTATCTACCAACCAAAATATTAGCTTTATCCAGGGAGTCAGTCAACAATCGCTTCACCATTGCTAAGTAATGAAACTATAGAGTAATTGGTGAAGTTGTTCCTGATGGTTTCGGGCAGGGAGCAGAGGCCTTTGCTACACTTGATTCCAAGATGCTTAGTCTAACATTTCTGTTAAAAAGAAATTTTCTCTCTCCGGAAAATGGACTTGGAGACTGCACCTTGCCGACTTGTTTCAATTCTGGACATGAATACAATTGATACACGTACTCGTTCGTTTTTATTGCTTTTCGTTAAACCAAGAGCGACTTTGCTATTGCTGAGACAACTACACTACACTAATATACAATGATTTGTTTGCCGTTGAGTAGTTTCGCTAAATTTCTCCAGTTAAGAGTTGTAATTATTTTACATGAAAGACTCATCAATTGGGAGCTGTTTTCAATTAAAATAAACCTTCCACTGGTTTTATCCGAATAAGCTCTGTCCTGCTTCAAACACCGCGAGGAAGGCCACACACATGAATTTTACAGGTATCAGCACTTCCTGTTTCCTCTATAGGATTTAACAACTACGACTTAAAGTGGAGCCAGGGCTGAGACGCTGCTAGCCATATGGGCTGCATTCTTATCAAATTGAAGCCTTCCAACAATTTTTAATATTTTTAACATAAAGTACAGTAGAGTAGATTTTGTTAGGAAAACTTCAGAAGATCTATTGCAATTTTTTTAGTGGTCTTTAGGGAGGGGTTCGAGCCCCCTAGCTAGACCCGCCACTGGTTTAAGCTTTCCAGACTTTTAAGTTCCAAAATAAAATTGTAAGACGACCTTATAAAAAAGGTAGAGTTCGAGTTATTTGTTCTCTATACCAAATAATAGTAGTAAAATTGTGCAAAGAAGCATAGTTTCCGAAGCTGTGATAATTCTCAAAGGTCATGGCTGTTCTGACAAATTCATGTAATCGAAATACCGATTTCAGATCAATTAGTATCTATTTATTTATCTAAAGTAATTGAAAAACTATGTCTGTCCAGATAAATATTAGATAATTTAAATATCATAAATTACTAAATGCGCACAACAATCTGACTTTAGACCTGGACATAGCTGTTTCACAGCTCTTCTTGAAACAATCACTAATTATATACAGATTGCTATTGATAGGGATGAATTCTCCATGTCAGTGCTCTTGGATTTCTCCAAGGTATTTGATTCAGATAATTTTGGCAAGCTATGTATAAAACTGATAATGGAATTCAATATTTCTCTACCCAGGCTGTCAACGCGTTATCGTCATAGTTATTTGAGGGGATGGTTACCAATCTGTGTAATCTAAAAACTTATATTCCAGTTTTCAACACCAATCTTCAGACATATGGCAAGGATCTATGTATCTTGAGCAGTCTGTTTTTTTTTTTTTTTTGTATTGAGGCATCTTATTATCTTATTTATTTTATATTATCGAGGATTTTGGAAAAATCGTTTTTTTTTTCTTTTTTTGCTTTGAAAAACACTTAAGAGTCATAAAAATATGCAGTTGATCCTTTAGCGAAAAAAAACATTTTTTAAACGTTCAATTATCAAATTTGGCGAAGCGCCTCGGAGTGCATGCTAAGCTCACCACAACTCACCAGGGTACGAAAATGTCAAAATAAACGCAGCAATGTGTGGTCCAGGCATCGAAGAATAATAGTAGAAAAAGTTTCAAGGATTTAAGTGCTCATACAACTTTAAACACGTTTTTCTCGAAACCACTTCTTTCAAACTGGGAAAACCGATTACTCGAACACTTTTACATGGATCGATTTGAAATTTTGATAGAAGCTGCACAATAACATTCTCTATTGAAGTACGTAGCCAATTTTTGATTACATGTAAACTTTTTGTTTTATAAACAACTTACTGCTTATTTTGTGTGCAAAAAATCGAGATATTTATTCAAAAGTGCACCATTTTTCCAAAATTTGATTAAAAAACCCCCAATGTAGTCCCGTAGCTAATAATATGTAGAATATATATATATATATATTTTTTTTGCTTTTTTTTTCAAGGTCTTTTACTTTACCAGAACCCCGTTCTCCCGCATGAAGCTATTTGTAAAAAAACACAAGTTTTTCAAGATGGGCTATGTCGATGCAATTTTCTATGAAAATTACAATAACATTTTTTTTTATACTTTAATATGTGTTAAATAAAATCTCTGAAAGGAAATCATATTTTTTTCATACTCCCAAAATAAATTGTCAAAGTTAGGCCTTTTTTCTGTGCTAGTGTGGGGTTACCCTTTAAGTTAGCAATCTCCACCTTTATAACGATGATGCTCAATTACACATTTCAAGACTTATTGAACTATCTGCCGACGGTGTTTTTTTGTATAAATGAAAAACTTCATTCTAAGTTTGTGGAGCAATGACAACTTGATAAGCCTGTTAACCCTACCAAGACTAAGTGCGTAATTATACACAAAACATATTCAGATACTTCTTATTTTTTACCTATCGAAAATAAATGAACCACATATTCTTTGGTATTATTTTCAGTATTTCTATTATTTCTTGGGGCTATCATGCCAAGGCCATAATTAGAAAATTATATTCTGGAAGTCATCATTCACTCGGGGATTAACAATATTACTCCAGCAATCACGAGACGTAGGTATATGTAGGTAGGTACTACTCATTTCTATTCACAAAAATAATACCAAAGAAGGTATAATAAGAATCTAATACTCGGTATGTGTCACAAAATTATTTCCATTGAGGTTCTGACATTTCTACCCCAATACGACTTACATATTGATGCATATCGAAAATGCATACAAACTAGTCAAGCGTATGTCATCAAAAATAGTTCTTAAGAAATTTACTTTAATAATTTTTTTTTTTATTATATTGGGCCAACCATAAATAGTGCACAAATTTCCAAATAAAATAAATACCCAAATAATTATTTGCTATCATAACGAATTTTAGTGGTCCGGGTACCCTGAATCAGTCCAACTAACTCATTTGAACCATTTTCGGTAACCAATCACTTTTGCTATTTTGCTCCTTCAGTGTAACAGTGTAACATTATAGTAAAAAGAACACAATTTTAATTCCTGTTGAAAGCTTAATTTTTGGATTAACTTACGCGCTGTAGTGACCTGGCGCTTATGCAAAATCGCCGACGGTATTGCTTTTTGGTAATTACACTGATCTCATAGATACCAAGTTTGCCGATTTATATACTCCAACTGATTACTAACAGTGCATTGGTCAAATAGTCGAATCTCTACAACATGTTTATAAAATTCCAATGAAAATAAATTAGCTCGGTTTTGAATATAAACTGAAGAAAATACCAGACTTTATCTAATCCTAGCATGCTTACGAAAAGCTCAGACTCTCTGTAACGCACATAAAATAAGAAAAAAAGACATAAAACTAATAAAAAATAATTAAAAACAAAAAGAATCCGTTTTAAGAACGGACAACTTTAGCTAGTTGATAAATAATAAATTACATAAGTGAATCGGAGAGTGGTTTTTAGATGATTGTGGAGACGACAAACTTTCTTTTGTTTCAATTGTAAAATTGAAACTTTCTACTATTTTATTATTATTATTAGTTTTGTACAACTGCTACTTTCTCGTTCCTCTGTGTACTAATCTAACATTTTATTAACGAAAATAACCGCCCATATTCTAACAACCCTATTCACAAAAAATTAACATGATCTGAAGTATGTGGCGACGCCTCAATATCCTGTCGAAAAGGGCTGCTACCATATGGCCCATTGGTTCATTTGTTTTGTTTCCAGCAATCTATATAATCCGAATTATCGGTTTGCCATTGACGTGAGGCATCTCTGTCGAGAAGTTTTATGAGGCATACCTCAAGGTATCCTTGTTTGCTTTTATGATTATTACAGTTACAGCGCATCTCGGCACGTTCGCTTTCCGAGACTCGTCGACTTCCGCTTCAAGAGGCGCACTGGAGCAACCTAGTGCCTCATATCCGAACTTCACGCTATTTCAGACTAGGACTAATCAGTGCATAAGTAGCAGCCTAGACTGTACTTTCGATCTAGATATTTAGGGCACCAACTCCGTCAAGAACGCTCAGAGTCGCAAGGACTCAAAACCTCCATATCGGATCGAAAGCTACACTCCTTACCTCAGTTGAATATATTCGAACACAAGAAGATATTTTAGTGAGGTCCTATCATCTATACTATATTGGATACTCACTAAAAGTATACCACCCAAAAAGAACTATACTCCACGATTAAAAAGGAAAAGAGAAACAAAACTAAAAAATTATTGCAAAATAAAACAAGTCTCATTTCTTGCCACTAGATGGTACTATCACCATAAATAAAAGAGTTTTCTTCTTCCCGATATTAATAAAGTTTCGTAAAATATCTAATAAATTTTATGTTTTTATTAATCAAATGCCCAACCTATTTATGTGCATAATTATTTGTAGTAGGCATGCATGTAAATCATAAATATTTTAAGTTCACTCACATATTTTCTTCTTCTTCTTCTTCTTCTTCTTTCCAATAGATTTGCATATAAAATAAAAATTATCAGCATCACTTGCATATCACACAACCATTTTACGAACGCACACAAAAAACTTTATAAAAAAAACCCCGTAATTTACTATTTTATCAGCACAACCGCTCCCACCACTTCTAATAATTTTCTACCATTCCGGTTGGGTTTTTTATTTCTTATTTGGTGGTTGCAGAACAGACACTATTTTATTTCACTATTCACCCGAGCATATATACACTAGGTTTAAGGAGTGGGCAGTGGGGGAGGAAAGGTTTAGGTAACAAAAAATGTTTCACAATTTTTAGTCACGTATTTTCCAAAGCCCACTCCGACTACCATCATCATCGCGCACCTATGTAGTTAGTTAGTTGGATGGATATAGAACCAATAGGGTGCTAAACGTTCCAAGCCCGGCTACGCTTTGAATTCCATCCAAATTGCTTCCTCTTCTTGTGCTGCACGAATTTGTTAACTGATGCCGATGAGACTTGAAATAGGGTTTTTGAGCACAAATAGAAAATAATCACAGGTTCTCACTCCTCACTTTTATTGCATCGCATCGTTTGCATTGAACAGCAGCAGCCTTTTTAACTTGGCTGGCCTATCCTGGGTAGGAGAAATTGCTTTTTGGTCAAAGCCCAACATTTTTTTGAAGTTTGATTTTGAAAGCAGCAGCGTGTGGTTGTTAAAACGATTCATCGTGACTTTGTGATCGGATCCCTTAAATTGGCAGATTTTTTCTCCGATTCTTCACATACCAACAATTAGCGGGACCATTTTTTGAAACCTGTGGATTAAGAGAGATTTTTTTTTTTATTGATTATTGTCGATAGGAAATTTTTTTTTTTTTTAATACATAGAATTAGGTACTAAATATTCTACAGCACAATACGTAACTTACACAGTAAAAAATAATTCCCTAAAATGAGTGGCAACAATTTCTGCCACACAGGTAAGGAAGGCATTTGTCGATAAGATTAGGGAAAGCTCCATCTTGGAAAACTAAGATTAGGTAGGTTTTTCTCCGTCAAATGTAGGGCACTTTTGTTGTTTCCCCGTAAAATTTAGGGAATATTCCCTAAAATGTAGGGAATTTTCATATTTATTTTTATTTTTTCCCTACATTTGAGGGAATATTCCCTAAAATGTAAAACATTCCCTAAAATATAGGGAATTTTAAATTGTTGTTTTTTTCCCCCTAAAATGTAGGGACTCTTCCCTAAAAAGTAGGGAATTTTCCCTAGGGAATAGGTGATAGCACCGCATCACTCTCCCCCATAGGTGAAGGTGATAGAAGACCACCCCCTTTAAAAAACATAAGTAGTATATAAGTAGTAAGTAGTACTAAGTAGTATGGAAGTTATGTTGGTGCGCTGGGCACGCTCAAACAAAATATTGAAAAACGATATATGACTTGTTTTCAAAAACATTAAAATTCTATAAACGAAAATATATTTCGATAAAAAATATAGCATAATACCTAATTTATTGAATGTTCAATTGATTTGGGGAAATTAAACTGATTTTCCCTTTCTATCAGAGAAAACTTCATTTATTTTTAGGGAAAAACGTGTCTTAAATTTAAGGAATAGTCCTAATATTTTTTACAGTGTATCAACAGAGTTTGTAAATCCAAGGTATTTTAAAGAATTCTTCGTTGAGAAGAGATTTTAATACTCAAATTAGCGTACAGCATACGTTAAAGGGAAATTATATTTAACTTTCGCAAGGCATACTCATCAGAGCATAACTCCTCCTCTTATATGTCGTCTTTCAACCTAAATAAAACTTTCCTGAATATATCACGACAATCTTCATATCGTCCGATCAATTCCATCGACAAAAAAGATGTTTTGCTAGACTGAAGAAAGAGGTTAACTAAATCAAGGATCTAGAATCACTGACCAGGAGAATCAGCACGCATGATATTCATTATTACATCGTTGAACAGGTCTGGCCTGGCATTAAGCATTCATCGGAATAACTATCTAGTTCATTTTAACAAGAAGTTCATGTTGGAAGTGTAAACCTATACCCATGAGATGACCATCCTCTAGCTAGACCAAATTTAGAACGATTAGTCGCAAAGAATTCAAGCTTTCTATGTGTTTTAGCGCAGTGATAGAGGCGATTCACACCTTTTCGTTCCATGATGCACATAAGCTAAATTAAGTAAGACCGGACCAATATTTGTGTTGGGCTCAAATTTGCTGGTGAAAAATCACATTGCTGCCTGCAGTTATAAATAGCTAGCAGGAATACATGAAGGAGCATTCGATTCATTTTAGGAGTACAAATCTAACGACATTTCTACACATTGGCATTCATTCATCACTTAAGTTTCCACTTATGCTGTTTTTTTGTTTTTCATTCACCATATTTTTCTCTGCATTTTGAGCCAGATATGTAATTATGGCTTCCATATCTATCTACACAAATTTTATATAAGACCCGAATTCCTATGCTTCTTAGATGCTCTAAGGGGTGTACGAACAAAATTAAACAAGTTCCTAGAAAATATTAAAATATGCAATCAGAAAAGGCAAATGCAATGTGCTTAGATCAGTAGGGTTTTTTTTTGCATAAATTGGTTTAAACATAGAAACGAGCTAACGACAACTACACTAATTATGGACCCGTTCCGTTTATTCCTTGTATGGACCCGTTCGCTCCGGACCGACCCATCTCTATTGTTATTTATCTATCGCACACAGCGAGCTTTATTCTATCCAACACTGTGTTCCTCAGAGCAACCATCTTGGACCAGACCTTTTTATAAGTTACTTCGATGATGTATCTCTAATTCTGACTAATTTAAAAATATGATCCTATGCTGCCGATGCTAACACTCAAACCTAACCTACCTATTTAATTTAAAATAATTTATTAAATGAAAGCTTAAATTATATATCTGTATATAGTATGCAAATATATATTATTTTCATATTTATATACTACTTAATTCTACTTAATTCTTCTATTTAAACATCGGTCGACTACCTCCATAAAATGTTTATGGTCATTTTACTAACTAAAATAGAATTATTGAAATTATTTTTATTCAATACCCGTGCTACGAGTTCATTCCCATTGTTAGTAGACAGTTACCTAGGAATTCCATTGTAATTGAATGTTTCATCAGAGCGTAGTGAATTTGCACAGAGCATCCCCATAATAATCGTGCATGCTTTAGAGATAATAATTAATCATGGACCAGTCCAACTGTGCATTTCTGTGATATATTCTATCTCTGCATGGATACTTATGGAGTCCCATTGAAATTGAAAATCATTTATTGGTTCATTACGAGAAAATTATTTTAACGTGTATCACGCGTGCGATATTAATTACACTCAAAGCGAATTAAATTTTATGTTTAAAGCCATGGTTTGGTGTGGTTGGTGGGGAAGTGGTAAAATGGTGGAGGTGGTGGGTGCTGGTGGTGGGTGCTGGTGGTGGGTGCTGGTGGTGGGTACTGGTGGTGGTAATGCAAAAGTTTGCTTTTAATAATGAACTGGCTATCCCCTTCTTCCGGATTATTTTAACACTGACCGGTATGCATATGTACCTATGTACTTTTGTACACCTTGTCAGTATTTTGATATATCAACATACAAAGTTACGTGACTTAAGATTCGTGTTGAATTTATTAAATTTAAATTTAATGATTTAAAAAAGGAGCGTAATTTTTTAGTGAAAACACTTTCGAACTCGAAAATGGGAGGTTTGTTGCAATTATTGTTAATATTCTTCTTTTCAGGCATGTGGATAAATTAATTGTACACTTCAAGTTTTCGACGTTCTCGGCTACGCTGACTAGGAGTTTTCTCGCCTATCGGCATCAACATATAAAAATTTCGTATAACAGATACTGGATGAAGAATAGAAGAATTTTTTAAGAACTTTTTTTTTTAACGATTCTAAATCAAATCATAAAGACAAGAGGAAAAAACAACCGCCTCGTCCGAATTTACAATTTATTTGTGTGCTTTCATCGTTACTATTTAATGCCAGCTGAAAGCAAAATGTGGCTTAGTAGGCTAGTTACAAATTATGAAATGCAAGGGGGAAAATCATCTGTCTCGTTAGCTCAATGTTAAGAGCAGCCGGCCGGCAAGCGGAAGGTTCCGGTTTCAAACCCCGGACGAGGCGGTTGTTTTTTGAGGCCATTTCCTATAACTCGTACACGAATTTGTCTGTCTATTTATATATTTCTTTTTTACTATTTTCGACACTCTCGTAGACCCACTTTTCGTCATCACAGCGAGCTGAAATTTGGCACACAGGTTCATGTCGCGTGACAATTGAATCTATCAAAGTTTGAACCGGAAATTTCCATCGAAAACCCGAAAAATCGTGAAAAATCATTTGAAAATTTGGTACAAATTTGATTAGTGATAAATTCTGGAATTTTCCGACTTTTCCGGAAAATTTTCCGGTAAAAAAGTTTTCTAAATTATGCAGGATCAAGTTCCCTATCAACTGGCATCATTTCTTTCTCGACAATGGTGCAAACTTGCAGAAAAAATCGAGGAAAATTCATGTAAAACGCTTTTCCGGAGATTTTCAGACCAAGGAAGCGTTTGAGCGTTTTGCAACCTAAGACAAAGTGAGTTGCATAAAGTTGCTTTTGTGGAAAACTCCGTGGAAAACCCGGAAAAGCAGGAAAATCATCGGATAAATTTTCATCGATGTGATTAGTTATAAATCTGTTTCAGGAAAAGTGCAGAATTTTCCAATTTTTCTGGATAATTTTCCGAAAATTTCCGGAATTTTCCGACAAAAAAGTTTTATAAGCTATGCGGAATCATTTTTTTCCGTCCCACTGGCATCAATACTTTCTCTTAAACAATCATGAAAACTTGCATGAAAAACCGAGGAAAATTCATGTAAATTTTTAAAAAAAATTCATAGTAATAAGAAAAGTCTGTGGAAAACATGGAAAATCGGGAAAATTCATGTTATATGGGATCAAGTTGGAATACAGCTAAAAAAACATAATTTGAATTTCAGAAAACCGTTGCAGTACATCAACGATTTGATACTCGAAAATTTTTTGTTTTCGGATCGGCACCAAACATGACTTAAAAATTGTTTTAAAATATCTCCATGCAGCACGTAATAACAATTTAGTTAACGTGAAAATAAAATAAGTAAAAAACGAGTTTTCAAACAAAACTGAGGCCAAGCCACATGAAAAAGTAGAAAATAATCTTTTCTTCACACACAGAGGTGGACTCAGATTTTATTCGCTGACAATCACCGATATATTTCAGTATGATCAATCAGAGGTAATAAGTGATTTGATTCATGCAGAGAAAGAATATTCAAGAGAAATGTCCCAATCAAAAAATCTGAGTCCTCCTCTGTGTGTGAAGAAAAGTTTATTTTCTACTTTTTCATTCGTCTTGGCCTCAGTTTTGTTTGAAAACTCGTTTTTTACTTATTTTATTCCTCTTGTCCTTATGATTTGATTTAGAATCGTTAAAAATAACAGTTCTTAAAAAATTCTTCTATTTCTTCATCTTTGACCGATTCTAACAAGTGTAGGTTGATACTGGATACTGGAAACTCAGCTACTTTCTTGATAAAGTGGGATCTATATTTGGATCCTCTGTTATTTTACTTATCTACATATCAATTATCTTCCAGAAATCATAATAAGACTGATACAAATAAAATTTCATGTATGTATGTATGCAGGTGATGTTAGATCTATTTCGATATGGATGTTGGTTTGGACCCCGATTGTGTTGAGAGACTTAATTCGAATTTCTCGAGAATATTAGATTGAGCTATAGCTTATGTCTTGGCATTATGTCCAGAACTGCTTGACTTCTCTAATTTGGCAATACATCTTTGCAATACGTTAGTTATGTGTGTAACTTGCCGGTGAAAATGATTTGTAAAGTTTACAACACATCACGGAACTTTTGGCTGAACTGAAATAAACAAATAAATCCATTTTATCACTTGTCTGATATATTTCCAAGTTTTGCACCATTTTGTTCTTATGACTGTCGCTGTTTCCCTCAATGTTCTCTTTATTATTTATGGTCCTTTTTGTCCATGGGACTCATCTTCAGCTCTCAATTCGGTTTTATGTCACATCTTGGCCTCTTGTTGACAGTTGTCCTATGCTCCCTTTGTAGCTTTCCCTTTCACTGTCGTCTTATCCTTTACGAATGATCCGCCATATCAACAGTACTAGATGTCCTTCTTCTTTTGAAAGTTAGTTATTAGTTGGAGGGGGGGGGGGGAGACAGGAGAGGATAGCATGTCCATTATTTCGAGATTTTAGGAATCGATGGTTCTTAAAGAATTTCAGTCACCAAACATCCGTGTGTAGTTTTCCATATCAAAGAACAATAATAAATTATAACATTTTAAATGATGGATGCGGTGCCTAATGATTTTAACGAGGATGATTCACTTCTCAGTCGTTTTTAGTTTGCACATATTTCTTAGGGCTAGGTTAACTGATTCAATGAATTTACTCAAATATGATTTATCTGATGATTTTATATGGCATTGGTTCCTCTAGTAATATTTGTTGCACTGAAGATCCTGATAAGCTTAATAGACAATTTCTATCTCATGAGGGATTGTATAATGGTAATGCAATTAATATCTCCTTGATGACTCCCGATGCTTCCAATACTTTTAGCTTCTATCGCGTACCGAACTTGACAGATTTAATGCAGCTTCCAGTATTAAGTCAAATGCGGCAAGTATCGAGGGGATTAATCCAAGATTTATCCGTATTCTGCTTCCTCATCTTCTTGCACCTCTCGCTCATATTTGCAATACATGTATTATGAGATGCCAGTTTCCCATTTACTGGAAACTTTTAAAGGTCATTCCAATCCCCAAAAGCTCTCCTCACACTGACTATCGTCCGATTAGTATTATTCCCTTTCTTTCCAAAATATTTGAAAAAGTAATTTTTCTTCAAATATCTGAATACGTTGCTGGCCACAACTTGTTACATGATTACCAGTCTGGCTTTCGACTCAACCATAGTTGTACCTCTGCTTTACTGAAGGTAACTAATGATATTCGAATTGCTCTTGATGAGCAAAGGTTCGTGGAGTTAATTTTTATCGATATTTCCAAGGCCTTCGATACTGTTGATCACTTACTGCTTTGCAAGAAACTTGTAGACAGTTTTCAATTCTCGTTGCAGGCTATGAAATTTGTCTATTCTTACCTTTCTAATCGTGCACAAATGGTGTTTTCAGCAGAGAGGTATTCATTCCCACTTTCTGTTGTATCTGGGATTCCTCAGGGATCAATCCTGGGCCCAGTATTTTTTCTATGTTCATAAAAATGATATTTTTACCTGTGTTAAGCATTGTCATATGCACCTGTTTGCAGATGATGTGCACGCATAATTCTCAACGCCTATTGGTTTAATTGAGGATGGTGTTAGCTGCCTGAATGAAGACCTCGGGAGAATCCACCGATGGACCATCTTAAATAATCTTCTCATTAATCCGGCGAAATCGAAAGCTTTTGTTATTTACAGGACTTCTATTGACACGTCGTACTTTCCTCCGATCATTCTTAATAATAGCACCATTCCATGAATCGGTTCGCAATCTTGGGGTAATTTTTAATAAGACCTTGAAGTGGAACGACCACATTAAGTTTATCATACGTAGAATTTACGGTGGCCTTCGCTCGCTTTGGGCGACAAGCTTCTTTACACCTACTGAAACCAGATTGCATTTAGTGCCCACACTACTGGTTCCCTTAATAACTTATGGGTGTCAGATCTATGGCAGGCTGGATTCCGTTTGCTGGAGGATGCTTTTAACTACATTCAATACTATAATTAGGTACATATATAACCTTCGTAGATTTGATCACGTCTCACCGCATGCTTCTGCAGTTTTCGATTGTACTCTTGAAGCTTACTTGCAGTTTCGATTGATTACATATCTGGCTAAAATCATTAAACTTGCGCAGCCCAAATATTTGTTCGACTTACTTACGTTCGCTCGGTCCACCCGGACAATAACTCTTATTTTGCCTAATGCTACTTAGTTGCCTTGTTAGTAGATACCTGTTCTTCATCCAAGCTATCAAATTATGGAATTCTTTGCCGGCTTCGTTGCGAAGATCGCTTATGTCAAGCACACTGCTCTTCTTAGAGTAATTCTTTATAATATTTTATTTTTAAGCTTTCTTTATACTTAAATTAATTGTTTTCCTTCATCTTTCTTAGCTTTGTAGTTTTGTAAGTCTAGTTATAAGTCTGAGTTACTAGGTATGTAGTATAAAAATATTTTTTTATTTTTAGTTATTGTATTCTTTAACTTGTGCAACCCAAAAGAATTTTATATTCTCTTTTATACAATATCAATTGCTTAATAATAAATTGAAATTGAAATTTGATAGACAAACCACCCGCGTTGAATGGATGGATTGAAAAGAGGTTTAGAAACATAAGGAATATCTGAAACTCAGGCCACATCACCCTCCAGATTTATGAGCCGTTGTTCATAAATCTCAGTTGGATGCTCTCACAAAATTAGGATTAGCCCCACAACCCTACCTGCCTGCATCATGCAGTTCATCTAGAAAGTGTGAGTCAAGAAATTTGTAACCAAAGTATAAATAAGGATAAGTAGAGACAGAGGCGAACAAAATAGGAAATTTTTCGTGTTTTATAGACCGAAACAGGTAATCTCATATACTTTCGTATTTTGATTGAATGAGGGAAAAGAACTTGGCTATGCATAATAATGCAATACAATTGTAGTGCAACTGAGACAACAAGTTAAAAACAAAAATCGAGAGAGCGTAGGATTACCTGAAAGACAAAATCTTATTGAATCCCTCAAAATCCTATCAAACTATTCATAATAATGTACATTGGGTAACCCTACCTCCATTTGGAAAGAAAAAGATAAATTTCGCAATGAACAACGCACTAAAAGGAGATGTAATATTTCTGTCAAATAAAATTCCCCGAATGCAGCATCCAGAACTTAATCTCTTTCGAGCAAAACAAATGTAAACAGAAAAACGTGCAGTTCACATATCATGGGATTACACCAACAAACATTAGAAGTCCTGCGAAAAACATTGGGACAATTTCAGAAAAACCTGTTTTCATAAAAACGCGGGAGCATTTTATGAGCGTAAAATCGGAAAACTCCTCCCATTCTCTCTTCTTTACGAAAATAAATCATTTGCCATTCCATTTCATTGCATGTAATCTTCGGTTTCACATTTTTTGTCTTATTCGTAAAATGTTCAAAGAGGGTTTGATTTTTTATTTATTTTTTTCTCTTCTTTCCTTCATTTTCTAGCCGTGTACATTTAAAAGGAAAACAATCCGATCACTCTTCTGTGTCCCTTCTTTTAGTTATTTATTCTTTGTTTGTAACGTCTTCCAAGAGGGCTGGACAGTGACAGAGAAAGAGATTCGTTGCGGATCTCTCTCCGGACTCTCTGCATACAGGGTTGTCAGAAAATCTACATAGGTACCTACCCCCTGAGATTATCCAGTAAGAATTGGCATGAGTGTTCTTAGGGTTTGCTTGTTCAGTTCCAGTTTATTTGGAAGTTCTACCCAAGTGGTCATCTGACCAAATACGACTGTGTTGGCAGTCGCTCCAAGCCGAAATTTCAAAAGCTATGTTTTGGTGCAGTCCTAATTGTGGTGTAGGAGTATACTGAACCAAGATGAGCAAGCTCGTCCACCGGTTCATTTCCGCTTAAATCACCACCCGCATTGTACAAGGTAACCAAATATGTCTTCAGTATGTGACCCCTCATAAGATTATCCCTGTTCACACGAAACTCAAAAGATAACATCCAACCAAGCAATTATAATAAGACTTGTTTTTACACATATTTAATAGACCGTGGTCTAACTAACAAATTTAAATAAAAAAGGATAATTTAATTTGATATAATCAAAACAAAACAACTTCTTTTTTTTTCTAATTACTGTTTCCTTTTATTTTTCGGTCAATTAAATTCTTTTCAGCACCACACTTAGGATAATCCGTAATCGTTACATTGAAGGACTTTCATCCCTTCGACAGAGATAAACATTAGAAGTTCAACGTGCCTTTTTTTTTGTGGTGACATATTTGTAAGCTCCTGAGAGCTTCGGTTAGTGCTAAAAACTCTCTATCACTTTTAGTATAGAAAAGGATTAAGCCTTTCACTACAGCTTTCAAGGAATATATGAAAAGATTAGTGATAACCTCTGTTTACAAGTTAGTAAATCTCCTCTTTTGGAGAAAATCTAATCAAGGCTCTTGCCTCGTGTGGTGCTGAATTTATTTTGTTTTTAGATGTGACTAACATGAAGCTCGTAATCTTATCTAATTGAATTCTTTCGTCTTAATTAGAAAGCTTTTAGGAGCAATTATTTTCGTTTTTGGATGCACATAAATACTTAGAGTTCGTACAGAAATAGAAAAGGTCCTTTTATGGATACTCCGAAACTTTGATTTTGAATTGGTTTTTTTTTCAGTTATTCAATATTTCTTATAACAGCTATTTCTGTATATGTATGTAGATGGGAGGGAGTACGACATAGTATGCCCTATTTGTCGTAAGAATTATCTAATAGTAGTACATCGATTTCATGCTTGTGCAGAGTCATTCGACGGTGGTTAAATGTGGGGGAGCTTTATAGACGTGACAAATGTCGGAATCCTTCTATTTAAGCGTGGCTAGACACGTTATAAAATATTAAGCGATTTCATATATAACACCTACGACTTATAATATGCACTTTAAACTTCTATGGAACATGGCACAAATCTAAGAGCCATTGTCTTCGTTGACTCGAAAGAACTAGTTTTTGATGGTAGCACTTAGGAGGTGGAGCGATAACATTTTACGACCCTACTTAAATATATCCCTACTGACTGCAATTCAAATCACCATTTATTATTCAACCACAGTTTTCGCTTCCTGACCTTCGGAAGCGACTGTGGGGAGGTTGCCCACAATGGAATTGAATGCGAAAGTATCTGCGAGCAATTTTTCCATGCAAGCTATCTGAAGAATTTGCTTAAACTGGGTTTACCACTTGCGATAAGTGTGATCGAGGTCTTCCATGTATGTAGTTACTTCGCTTGGTAAAAAATATCACATTGCTGACAAGTTTAATAGTTTTCCTGATAATTGAGCTGGAATTCAACTGTTCTTATATGGCTTCGAAATTTTCAATAAGGATTCTGGATAAGATTCTTGACTTTCAAGTTGTCCTTAATTCAAGCACATCGTCTGTACTTTGTAAGTACTGCGACGTCTCTTGAAGAATTTCTGTCATATATTCCCATCATGTTGATGATTTTCGATTGATTAGTTTTGCTGATTACTTAGGGCATTCGTAAATATATTAAGCAAGTTACAGAAAAAAAACAATCCGAGAATATATTTATCTATTATTGCCGCGGGCGGCGAACTTAAAGGGTATTTTTACTCAGCCGGGTGTTATGTGTCGTAACATAATGGAGTCTATGTGCTAAATGAAGGTACATCTAACAAGCAACAATCTCCTACGACCTACGACCAAATCTGGAGATTCTCCTGGTCCTGATTACTCCTATGTAAACTTAGTCACCTATATCGATTGTCTATGTGTCTTTTTTTATGAGGCTTGAATCTTCATATCTTCAGACAATGTTGTGCAACTGTACCATAAGTAACACCGTCTTGCTGCCTCATGACTCATTTGTTGAATTAAACCGAAGACTGTCTGGAGTTGACGTAGATGATTGTCTGCATCTTTTCGCCAAAGATAATAATGTGTATCATTCTGGCGACACTTTTGTTCAATTGAGACCAATGGTTGGAGTAACCCGTACTTCCGACGCCGTAGCTATAAGACCTGCCATTCCTCCTAGCTGTGTTTTTCAATCAAAAATTCATTCTAACACCACTGAAAGTAATGTGGTAAATCATATTTCATCACATCTCGGAGTCTCATGAGACATCATCCCTTGGATTGATTCAATGTCGCAATATGGACCACAATCCTTCTCTGTCTCTATAAAAATTGTTGTTCCTGACGTTTTATTCCTCGCGAATATTTCATCCTTGAATTTTATCGTAGACTACTCAACAGTAAAGTTTAGTTCTACGAAGCGTATTTAACTGAACTTCATTCCAAGATGAGGTGAATTTATGTTGGTTCTACTGGTTCTTCAAGTTCTGATATGATTTATGTGTTTCAAATTTAGCTCTGCGGAATGCAGATCTAAATTTGAAACAGATAAATCATATCATAAGGAAGGATGTGGTGGCCAAAATTCCAAAAATGGAAATTATTGGGAACTTTCCCAGCGAATTCCCAAAATGTTTTCCTAGAGACGAAAAAAATATAAGAAACACAACAAAAGGAACACTTCATGTAACTTTTGAAAACTATTTTTTTTTTATTGGCTTTTATAAAAGAACATTCGCAAATTGAAAGTGAAGTGATCAGTGCTAACTACCTATAAGCTATTAAATACAAACTATCAAGCCTAATCAGTTCATTCATTTCTCAAAACCTCTCTATTTGAAAAATGCTCAATATTTGAGCTTCACGGACATGCGTAATTAATTTAATACTTGCGCAGGAAAATTCAAATTTTTGTATCAATTTTAAGGAAATATTTTCTGAACTTTGGATATATGATTTTTCCCATAATTTTGTAGTGGGACACGAAATTATTCCATACCCATACCTTTTAAATTTTTTCAGGCCAGAAATTTCCACAATATGGAGGAATTCCCACGATCTATAGGATCATGTTAGAGGCAAAGTTAGTATGCTGTGCGTTATTCTGTATTGTCGAACTTTGAAAATGAAATAACTTATCTGTATGTATGGCCTTGAAGTTTACACATAATTGCTACTGTGTACTAGATTCCTCCAGGATTGTTATTTGACGACTTCACTTTGCCCACTGACAAATGAACGTCATATTTCCTTCATATTATTCGGTTAAACGTTGTTTGGTTAAGCATCGTCTGTTGACGAACATATTAATGCGATAATGGATGAAGCCAGTTCGTCTTAGGATTTTGCTAAGAGATGATCTAAGAAGTTTGATAATCCTTATATCACGCTTATATCCTTACATTAAGCTTTTCAGGTCACGTCTTTTTCTTCATGAATATTTAGGAATACATAACTAAAAAAAATGAAGGTTGGCAGCTTATTCTCTTTCGGTTTCTTCCTCTTCTTTCTCGAACTGTTCTTGATTTTCCCATGGGACTGGTGGGAAATTCCAAGATTAATCGGAATCAATGGCATCGGTTTCTATGTCGTCGATATCGTTCCTTTTTCCTATCGAATGTCCGATTGGTGCAGCATTCCGGCAACATGTCCTACGACAATTGCCGCAGATTGCTGAACATTGGAGCCAGAATTTTCGACAGCGGCACAGAGCGCCACAGCCCTTCGAACAATTACAAAATATCATGGTCAAAACACGCTCTGGGGCAGGAGGTTGCGATATTTTTATTGGCTCCAATATGCCGCCGTTTTTGAGTATCCATCCCCAATCTTGGGTATTCAGCTGATTTTCTAACAAATACTACAGCTAGTAGTAAACACGATATAGGTGCCCTTTAGGTTCGTCAGCTGTTGGGGGTAATAAACTCAAATTGTCTAACTTATTTCTGCCCACAACTTTCATAAAGGAAAGATAACGGTATGCGTTCAAGTCATCTTATTTAACTGGAGTGCCGTAAATAGCTAGTAAGATTCGAATTCCATCGAAAGAAATTGATTCTCGAGAAGCATCACTCTGGTTGAAAATTTTTCGCTACAGCACGTAGACGTTTCGCGAAAAGTTTTAGAGCTGCATTTTTCCCTCTATGGAAAAGAACATTGTGTCACATCCGGTTTGACGAAGAAGATCTCTTCATCAATCGGAGTGCGATCAACCAAAATTACCAAGAGATTCACAACTTCCCCAACAACAACCGTTCTATTTATGCGTGAACACTCCAAAGCTGTTTTAATTATTAAAACGTCAAAATCATCTTGAGTGTATTTACCAACAATATTATTAAATTTGACAAACAACATCGAAATCAATCTGCGCTTGTTGTTACTGTTCGAAAAGAATATTTCTTCGCTAACTGTGACATTAATCGTATCGTCGAAGTAGGTGTCAGCAGATGAATATTTTGCTGCTCGACGACGTCGTTCCATAGCCATTACGCTGTTGGGACTAGGGTTTCCTACCCGGATATCCGTTCCATTTTGACTATTTGGTAATCCGGATATTTTTCATTAGTTATCCGATAATCCGGACATTGTTTTTAATTTTTTTTTCCAGGAAAATACTGTTTTCTTTCTAACTGTTCAGCAATTTTCAAAATTTTATACAATTACTTTCTCAAGTGGCAGTTTTATTTATTATTATTATTTATTTATTAAAGTTTCTTTGAATAAACAAAATAAGTTGTCTTGTGGATGTTCTTTTATCCAAATTTTAAATAAAACAAGTAAGAAAGCTAGAATTGGTCTACGAGTAATTCTTATGATTATAGATGAATGCCGTTATGACCCTGTTTAGACGGATCAATAAGCTGCCTCTGCCCCACGAAAACTTCTCGGTAATACAATGGTTGGGGGCAGGAATGAAGCATCACCCAACCTACAGATTTCGTGCGGTAGAGGCAACATACTGAGACTGACCTGGCTAAACTGGGTCTACGTAATTTCGTATGATCACTGATCTGTGTAAATTTGATTTTCTAAGTGGTTTTTCGAATATATTTCTAGAATGGTTCGTCGGACAGTAAAAATTACTATAACTAGTTTCATAACATTTCATATTCTGAAGAAATTTTGAGTACACAAAAACGTCTAGGACTGATGTTTTCACAGAATTCCTAAGTAAAAGGTCAACATTTTTATATGGCCCAATCTATACCCTACAGATTTCATATAGGGTATAACCAAACCTACTAAGCACTGAAATTATATGATAAGAGTGTGGTTAAAAATTAAATATATTTATAAATAAACTACTGAGTTAATCGCCCAAAAGGGTAGTATATACATTGATTATGGAGTAAATAGATGTCTCCAGATTCCGTTATAGGAGTTTTCTGTTATCCGTATGGCGTTACCCATATATGGCATGATTATGTATATAAAATCGACGATGGCTCGACTTTTTGACGTAACCAGCGGGTAAGCCAGCAGTCAACGATCCGACATTTAATTTTTAACCATTTAAGCGCAATTAAGTTTAAAAGAATTGTTAGATCTCCTATTACCACTAGAGACTGGAGCAAAGGAATTAAATAAAAATTCAGCTACAGTTTTGACCGCTGAATTTGTTTATAGATTTCTCGTTGAAAACTTAGACGAGTTTAGAACGAACTTAGGTTAAAATTTATCGAAACAGAATAAAAAACGAATGGATGAACGTCGAGATAAAATGCTTATGAAAGTAAGTCTTCTTAGAAGCAGTCAATATACCACATTCCATAAATATTTTGATTATAATTCAAAAGGTGCTCCCATTACATTGTCAGGCCGCAGCGATAACTGGAAGTGGCAATTTCTTCTGTTGATGAGCAGAGCAACACAAAAAACATATTATTCAATGCATTTCTTACAATAAAGCCAACATTTACAGTTTCAATCGTAGCCCTGACTAAGACAAAATATAGAACTCGTCTGAATTTTGAAATTTTCAATGCAGTAACTTTTTAAAATATTCTTTTTTTAAAAACAAAATAAATTTAAAACATAGAATGTTTTTTTTTTTACTATTTATTAATTATTAATGTACATAATTAAAATATTTGAATAAAAAAAAATTATAAAACACCATGGATTCAAGCTATTTATTTATTTTGTTTTTTGTGAACTGGATATTCCGGATAATCATTAATGTCGGATAATTGGAAACCCTAGTTGGGACTATTGTTGAATCCATCGAAAACTATGACAGCGTTTGAATTGTAATACCTTTGTACATAAGCAATATACTATGAACAAATCGAGTCGATGTAAGAGAAAACCTCCGTCGATGACGTATGTAACTTTTGTAAAATCAAGTTCAACTAGCGACAGCTTGAAGGCGTCAAACAAAGCTGACTTTTTTCCCATACGCAGGTATCGTTCAATAAACATTGGCAGCGGGTACGGAACTAATTCATATCGCATATAAATATAGAGTTCTCCATCCGATATTTCCATGGCACTGATTCTCTGGAACAGTAATAATGGATGAATATCCACCGCGTTATTACTAACTTTGACGCTATACTCATAAGTGACAGATCTTTTTCTCCATCACAGTAGTGCCGTACTTCTAAGCATTATGTCAGTTTATTATCTCGTCACCAGGTATCCCTGTTGCAATGAACATAATTTGTACACTTGAATAAACTGTTATTTATACCCGAATGCCTACAAAATGAGGATACCGTAGATAAACCTCGATTTCGATGATTACATGCAATTAAAAATCAATACAAAATTTATATTAGAGTTTCAATGCCAGATCACGGGAAAACTATTAGTGATATCAATAAACTTTATACGTTAGACCAACAGGAACAAAGATATTCACAAAAAAAAACGAAAAAACGTCATTTTTTTATTGGGCTGTCAAAAGTTATGCGGACAATGGAATGCCGGGGACTTTTGACACCATATTTGGAAAGCTGAAAGGTAAATGTATACCAATTTTCAGCTTGGTTATAATTTTTCCGAAGATGAGCCCATTTTGTGCCTAAAGTTCCTGGACTATGTCTGGAACTACAAAAACTACTTCAAAAACTTCAAAACATTTACCTGTCTAGCGTTAGCTATTGATTCCTCTACTTTAGTGTCATTTAACATTTTAAAATTGCTGTAGCGTTGCGTTCAAATAACGATTATTTAAATAAGTCTTTGTTGAATCTTGTAAATAAATAATGCCTTTACCGAGAATTTATCGTTACACAATGTTGAATAATCAATAATTGCGGTACGATTTCCAAAATATAAATTTGAATAAACTTTGACTAACAAGAAACACTTTTATCGCCTACGAATTGATTGAATACCAAAGACTATGATAGAGGTGGTTTCCTACATAGTTAACCGGAAGAGGAGAATTATGCTCACTATGTTCATAAATATCTAGGACTGCTTATAAAAAATATGAAAAAAAAGAAACAGTCAAGTTGTCTACGAAAGCCTACTGTTTTTTAATTACTCTGTAGCAGTGTTGGGCAAAATGTAATCTGATTAATGATTAACAATTACAATTAACCATGTAATCTGTAATCAGATTACTTTGTAACAGATTACTAATGTAATCCATTTCCATAATTACATAAGGTAATCGATTAATGTGTAATGTGATTACAAGTTAATCTGATTACACATTAATCGATTACAAGTTAATCCCACTACATGTTAATCTAATTAATGTGACTACATTTAAGATATTTAAGATATTTGTATTCTAATTCTTCATAAAACTCCCTAAAACTAATTTCGTACGAGAACAATACTATTTTCTTTCATTTCATTTCATTATATTATTAATTACTTTTAAGTAATCTACAAAGTAATCTGTTACAATGTAATTAGATTACAAAATAATCTAATTATATTTTAACAGATTACACATTTGATAGATTACATATTCTCTCATAAGTAATCTGATTGATATGTAATCGAATACAATTTTAATTAGATTACTTTGTAATTTGATAAAACTGTAATGGAATTATTAATTAAATTACACTGCAATCAAATTACGCCCAACACTGCTCTGTAGATATTTATTGCATACATCTATCTATATTACATATATTTTAAAGTTATCCCTTCCAAATATCTGACCACTATATTCGTCACAAATGAAAGCATAAAATATGCCTTCAAATATTTTTTAAATACCTATCCAACCACTTTCATTATTTAATTCCTTCAAAATGAGCAATAAGATTCAAACTCTAGAGAGGAATAAATTTCGACAAAGAATCTGTGCAATCCTATTTACTAAGTACTAAGTTTGAAGCCTCAAATTTCAATACTATTCTACAATGTTTATTGTATCCTGCAAATAATACAAAAAGGGAAATGCTTTCAACAAAATATTTCTATCCTTCCTTCTCCACTGACCATGGGAAAAGTTTTGTATCCTGAAATATTTACCGAAAAACCCTTTCTTCAAGAATTCGACTTACGGAAATACGAACGTCTTAATTACATGAAGTTGATGTCATTTGTGGAAAACGAAATGTTGTTTTGTTACCTAAAAGTTATACCATCAGTCGGCTCGTCGGTTCTGCCGCCGTTCTTTCTTCTCAACATATTCCATTCAAATTTTCTCAACCTTAGACACGCCAAAAATCTACATGCAGCAAATAGCATTAGCTGCCGACTTGTATATACTCCGACTGGTTTTTCGAGTCAAAGTTTTTCATGTTTTTCTTGAATAGATGATGAATGAAAGTAATGGAAAGGTTTCGTCGTTCGGTCTAAAAATAAAGGAAATGCTTGAACCATTACGTTGTCGAGAAAGTTTTTTTTTAAATATAATTAATACAATTCTTGCCCCCCTTTGAAAGCTTACAAATTGTGTTCCCTTCTAAATGAGGTTTTTTTTTTTGAAAAGTTTTCTTAGTTTTTGTCGAATTACTTATGTTGAAAAGTTTTGTTGAAAAAATAATTCAATTTAAAGAGTACGTTTTATTGGAATAGTTTTTTTTAACGGGTACTGAGAAAGGACACTTTTTTTTAATATTACAAATAATAATAATTAATCCATGGAATAATGGTTCGACTAGACACACGCAGTGAAGTTCAGCATCTCGTTAAAGAGAAGGTTCCAGTGAGAAAGTCAAAATTTATATGCGGCTCGTTATCAAAGATAAAGGAGACAAGCCTGGTTTGATTTGAGTTCTACCATCAACAAGATCCTCATTATTAATTTATCAAGACTGAATGCAGACCACGTTACGTAGAAGATTTTTACCATAGCTACTAGTATCAAAACACACATAACAGCAATAGGACAGTACAGAAATATCGCGTTTATTCCCAGCTTCTCCTCCAAATTCAAAATTACACTTTTTTCTTCAGCGATATGACTACTCATGGCATGAAAGAATATCACCTTTTTCGATCGCTCAAAATCTAGTCTCAAGCCAACCATTTAAAACTGCCTTAACCACACCTGACATTCTGCCATACAAATTCTGCATAGACCAAAAAAGCTATTTTTGCATTCCGACTCCCTCTCCCTCTAGTGAACTAAACTGCGTCCAAATTTCAAACTGCATGTGGTGCCACATTTAAAATGACATTGGTAATGATATCAAAAAGCCATCTGAAATATAGTCCTTGCCTTCCATTCTTCGAGAAAGCTGATAAGTCTGAAAAACTTTGATGACATCAAACCGAAAACACTTAACGAACTGTTAGTGAATATTTCCAAAATTCAAGCTATTTCGTGTATTTGCTAGCTTTCCGAATCTGTGAGGTATCATCTGAGCTTGCATACTGTAGACCAGGCTATGAGCTATAATATTTGACTTAGTGAAACAATTGGGAACTAGATCAAACAAACTTTCTGTTTCCAACAGTCACGATGAAAGTGATGGGTTCGTTCGAAAAATACCAACACACTAAATATAAACTACGAAGATTACGATTGAACACCAATTTTGACCTTTTGTTGTAACCCATGAAATCTATGTACAATACAAAAAATTCAGGATGCTACGATCCAAATGACTGCATCTAGAAAATATAATAATAAATATAAAAATATATGTAATAAAAGTCAAAATTTGACCAACGCATTACATCTTCCATATTCCTTTCATACAGCTGACGATAAGTATATTACTGGAATCTAATACCCTAGACACACGGGACATATCAATGATCATTGACGGAGCAATGATCATTGCATAGCTCGTGTGTCACTGTATCATTGGCACAATGGTCATTCGTTTCGTCATTGCACCAATTACGCCCCCACAAGCTCATTCGTTTGCAATTATGTATTGCTTGTCATTTCTTTTAGCGATAAGTGCACTTTCAGCGATGAGGAACTGCAAATTATTGGAAAAATCAGCTGATTTTCCAGCCATCACTCTCAGATGTCATTTTGTGAAATTGGCTGATACATTTTTCAAGGCAAATTTTGCATGTTTCCCAAATTATTGAATTCTTTAAAAATATTTCATACATTATAAATGGAAAAAGAGACGAATGAAAAAGAGACGAAGAAAACAGCAAGATTGGGGAAAATTGCTGAAATTTATAAGTTATGCGAGCTGTGGCGCATTTATATAAACGATCTGAGAAAGGCACGAAGAAATAGCCACATATATGCGGATATTTCTGTGGAATTTACGGATATGGGAGTAATCGCCAGTATGCACAAGTGACACATTTAATGGGTCAAATCTAGTCTGTCAAATCTAATTACGTGAAGACCGTAATTGCCGTGTGCCACCCCAAAACAGGAATGATCATTGGTCTAATTACGTAATTGAACCAATGATCATTAATATGTCCCGTGTGTCTAGGGTTTAAAACTCAAACCTACTTTGCGCCTGCGCTTCCTACCTTGTCTAATGAATGCGAAAAATAAGAAATGAGGTAGGTATATGACGAAGAAAACACAAAATGAAAACGAGATTATCGAAAAAAACCTTAACCTTAAAGAGCCTTTATCATCTTTTTTGGCGAGGAAACTGGAATAAAATTTATAAATTGTTCATTTAATGCCCTTCTGGCACAATACGAATGGAGATATGTTTGAGATTTTCGTTAATTTATTTTTCCCGCGGACGGGAATCGAACCTACACTTGTTAGAATCGGTCAATGATGGAGAAATAAGAATTTTAAGAACTTTTATTTTTTTTAATGATTCTAAATCAAATTTATAAATACAAGAAGAAAAAACAACCGCCTCGTCCGGGATTTGAAACCGGGACCTTCCGCTTGCCGGGCGACTGCTCTTACCACTGAGCTAACGAGACAGATGATTTTCCCTCTTGCATTTATCAAATTTGTAACTAGCCTACTAAGCCACGTTTTGCTTTCAGCTGGCATTAACCAGTAACGATGAAAGCGCACAAATAAATTGTAAATTCAATTTTATTTATTTTCCCGCGGACGGGAATCGAACCTACACTTGTTAGAATCGGTCAATGATGGAGAAATAAGAATTTTAAGAACTTTTATTTTTTTTTAATGATTCTAAATCAAATTTATAAATACAAGAAGAAGAAAAAAAATTGAATTTACAATTTATTTGTGCGCTTTCATCGTTACTGGTTAATGCCAGCTGAAAGCAAAACGTGGCTTAGTAGGCTAGTTACAAATTTGATAAATGCAAGAGGGAAAATCATCTGTCTCGTTAGCTCAGCGGTAAGAGCAGTCGCCCGGCAAGCGGAAGGTCCCGGTTTCAAATCCCGGACGAGGCGGTTGTTTTTTCTTCTTGTATTTATAAATTTGATTTAGAATCATTAAAAAAAATAAAAGTTCTTAAAATTCTTATTTCTCCATCATTTTCGTTAAGCTAGCCAATTTACTATTTGATATCAAATAAAGTGTAGAAAATTGCAAAATTGTACAAATTTAATGGAAAAGTATCCAAAAATAAAATAAAAAACTTTCTGTCGCTAATATGATGTACCTAACTCCCACTTCAACAATATATTTAGATATACTGAATTCAACTATAAAATCCTAATTAGAATACACAAATTTCCGAGCACAATATTCAACATATTCATAGACCTTTGCTACTCGCAATGCTGACATCATGAGACACAAGAAATCGGACATTAATATATAGAAAAAACAGCATCGATCGCCGAATAGAACCTTGTGGTATGTCAGGTGACATATTTATAACTGGAAAGTGCATGTAATTTATGGTTTGGGATTGACCCTGTTAAAAAAGCTTTTGGGAAGTCGACAAGCACAGGGGTTATTTAACTTCCCAATCAAGGGATTCAAGCTTTAGCCTTTCGCAAAAACCAAATTTCCAACATGTTAGGAGATATGTGTCATAGAGCAGAAACGGGTGTTATCTAATTTAATTTCTTTGCTCTGCACGATAACTTTCATTTTTGCTTCCCGATCTCCCAAGAATTACGATTTTTATTTCTATGGTTGCGTCGGCTTCTTTGAGGATAAAAATCTAGAGATTGCTTGGCAATATTATTTCCTCCACATCGCCATTATAAGATGGTGTCAATTTTTTCAGAAAATTTTTATAATTCGACGTAGACAATTATTTCGAACGAAAAGTATGTAAACGAAATGTTATATAGGTTTAGTGGCCTCAGACGTTTCCGAACTACACAGTACGACTACTTTAACATTGAAATTGAATAGCCGTCTGACAAAAAATTCCGCTTGATTTAGATCGATTTGTCTTCTTAAAAATCAACCTCTACGTTGTTGTTCTCAATTAAAATTTGGGAAGATGTACTTATTAAGTTAAATTTAAAGTCAAGGCTTTTAACTGAATCTATACATAATGATAGTATATTGTGTTGTGTGTGGCTCAATATTGGGATCCATTCCATTTCTGTTAATCGTTCAACAACTTGACTTACTGGGATTCAACTCCACATTATTTTACAGAGACCAATTATACACACGTAGCAGATAGACAGTCCTCCATCAATCCAATTTGTCTACTTAGATACATTTGCACATCGTCAGCAAATTATATGATAGATGAATAGAAACGTCTTATATTACGTCAATAATGTTGTTAATATGTAGAGGCAGATTAACAAAGGCCCAACTATAAATTCTTGCGGAACTATAGATATAAGAATTCTCATACATCACAAATGTAGGTATTCTTATCTCGCTCCCAACAATTTTCAAACAAACATCATCAAATTAAGTTCTATTGCGCCAACACTGGCTAAATGACCCCAACCTCATCAAGTTAGAAAAATATAAATATCAAATATAACTGACCCAATACATTTTACAGAAAATAATCAATAAAAATTTAATTTTTACTCTACAATATTTACAGCAACAAATAATATTCTTATCGCAAAATCCTAACTACTTTCAACTGGACATTGGAGGAGAAACATAAGGGGGCAACCCATTACTACATCGATTTGCCCTTAATCTATTGAAATTTTTGCTTAAAAACTTTTGTCGCATAAAACTTTCACGTAAATCATAATAAAATCTCATATATGTTGTAATCTCCCCATCCTTTATGATGTGCCTTTATCGATATTATTATGACGATGCTTACGATAATAATAATTCATATCTCACGCTGCCGACGATAATAATAAAAAGAAAAAACAGAAAACTTCCTAGACACCACAAAGGCATTAATAAGACTTGCCAAATCCAATGGCCCCATTCCTTTCGTGAACGAAGTAAGAAGTGAATTGGGTTTTTTCAAGCATGTCGCGAACGTGACTTGAACTTTGTTATCAGAAGGAAAATGGATTTCTTACCGTAAAACACTACACTTTTCAATATGAAATTGATATATGAATACAAGGCTGGTTGCTGTGCATGCAAGAAAAGCGCTTTCAGTTCCAAGTTAAAAATATTTTTTATCCGTCGGGCATCTGTTTACAACAAAAATATGAAAGAAAAAATTTCTACTTTTCCGCATAGATTTTTTTTTTTTAGACAAGTTTTTCCTTGCTGACTTATAGGAAAATCTTAGAAAATCTTAATCTTACATACATTAAAATTAAAATTACCTTCCAACTTATCTTCAAGTTTTATTTCTTTTTTAAGCGCAACAATAAAAGGTAAATGTCACTCAAAAGGTAATTTTAGAAGCTTCTATCACACAGCCCTACGGGGTGAAATTGTTTGCCATTTTCTCGTATAATTGTTGTATACGAGACGCCGCCGCCAGTTGCTTTCTTTCTTTGTTTATTTCAGTCACGAACTTCGTTTAATTGTTTCCATTTGTGCTTATCATCACTGAAAATTGCAGGTGAATTAATCATTTTCCTACTTTCTTGCTTATCACAGTATAAGCATCAAATTCTTGAATGAAAAAAAACATTCTTTTGCAAATTAAGAAAGTAATAAGATCAACGTAATGTAGTAAGGGTGTGACTGGTGTGTTTGTTTCTTTGTTTGTTTGGGTAACTTTTAATAGGTTTTCACTTTTAATTTCATCTCTGATTGCTTGTTTATCACTTGTTTTAAGATTGTTTGGAAAACTTTTCCTGTATTAAATAAGAGTTTTACGAGCCTAAGGGTGTTATTTAGAGATAGTCAGATTTGAGAAAAAAAAACAAAAACAAAAACGATTTAGGAAATTGTGTAATTCCTGTCAAATAATGATTCATGACAAAAATTCACTTCTTTTTTCGCTAAAACAAAGAAAAAATAAAACTTGTTGTAAAGGATTGTTAAGAAGAGGGTAAGATCACTCAAACGATACGTATAGGCATTCCCAAGAAAAATGCAAAACTCTACAAATATAAAGGTCAAAATGTATAGTTTTTTTCTCAATACCCGATGAATCCTTTTCGATTTTTTTTACATATCCTTTGGTCCGGATCGATTAAAAACACTTTTTTTTTAAATGCCTATTGAAAGCTTGAGTACTAGAAAAAAAGCGAGCACCTGTCACGAAAAGTGTAGAAATATGAAAAAAACGTATTATTTATATGATCACTTAATATACAATATATAAACTTTAAAAAAAGTCCAGACTCTGTCTGTAATGCATTCGAGCCCCAATATACCTTTTTTTTAACAAAATTTTTAAATTCAAAATTCAAAAAATTCAAAAACAAATTAGAAAACAAAGAACAATAAGAAAAATCCAGACTCTGACTGTAAGGTATTCAAATCTTAGCATACCTTTTTTTTTTAAAAAAAAATTAAACTAAAAATTAAAAACATTTAAAAAAAATATTTAAAAAATATTTTTAAAAAATTTATAAAAAATTTAAATAAATTTAAAAAACTAAAAAAATAAAAAAACAATTTGAAAAAAGTAACAGTAAATTAAAAAAAATATTTGTTGATAATAATATTTAAAAAAAAAATTATAAACTTAAGTTAGAATCCCGTTCTAAGAACGGACAACTTTAGCTAGTGTAAGAAATAATTTTCACATATCCTTAAAATTAAACAGAAAACTGATTTTTAATTTAAAAATTGAAAAATTATCAAAATTTTGCTCTTATTTTGCGAATCGGTTCTTTTCAACAACGATCGGCTGCATAATTATTTTCTTTTTTTTTTGCAAACAAATAGAATGGTCACCAACGAAAATTTATAAAAATTTCCAATTTTTATACCAGATGGGCAAAGTCAGTAATCTTATTTCAGCTTTTCTCAATTAAAGGGTTCTCGGCAGACAGTCGAAGGCACTTAAAACTTAATACTTAAAAAGGATCCTTAGTGCGGGGAATCATTTCAACGATGATGCATCATTGCAAACAACCATAAATGGAGCAATTAGAAAGATAAGAAAATTCTTTTTTTGTGGAAGATTGGAAAAATTAATTAATTCGTATGTATAATAATCGACGGAAACTGTATGGAAAAAGACAAATATGAAACTTAAAAATTGACAGGTCCTTTTACCTGAGCTATGCTACAAGTTTAAAAAAGCTCTTCATATCAAGAAGTTTAATACTCGCATATTGAAGGTAAATCATACTTCCTTCAGCCGACCGATCGAGTTTTATTCAATTTAAAGGTGTTAACTTTTACTGTTAAAGAGGAACACTTTCCACCTTTTCATTTATTTTAATGATTTTTATGGTTCCGTCTGTCACAGACAATTTCTCGAAAACGTAGAAATTTAAAATGTCGCAGAATGTCAGGTCTTCACATATTTCGACAGTCAAAGGTATTGAAATATATATTTTTTATATTTTTAATAGGGGTGAGCTGGTTGGAAAGAGGTATTTCCAGCAATTTCTAAAAGCGAAAAAAATCAAAATTTTTGACAATTTGTGCGAAAAAATAGCGTTTTCTCAGAGCTCGGCAATACTTAGCACGTTAAACGCCATAAGCATCCGTTTGGATGCACAATGAAATTTCCAATAGGGTCGCGTGCATCCTCTCGTAGCGTCCGTATTGATCCACAGAGCAGCTATAAAAACATGGGTCACTTAAGTGCGTGGACCGGTGGAACAAATGTTGAAATGGCCCACGATTTTTATACTCTAGATTTAATCTAAAGGGTTTCCTAAGTTTGTTATTTCGTTTGTAACACCTCGAAATAATAATATTAAAAGTTATTTTGATTTTTGCATGTCCATCCGTCTGTCCGTCTTTTTGCGCACGGTAACTAGTGAACGACTATACTTGAAGGGCTGAAATTTTGTACACGGACTTTAAAAAAAAACGTAAAATTAAGTTCGAAAATGAGACAAATCGGGCAACACCTCGTGGGGTTGCCATACAAAAATTTCGGTTTCCACTATATATTTGGATGCTGCCTGAGAACGCGTCGATATAGAGAGCTCAAATTTGGTACACGGTATTTCTATAGTAGTAAGAAATAAAATTTCAAAAATGTACTAAATCGGGCAACCCGCTCTTGGTGTTGCCATATAAAAATTTAGGTTTTTTACATATACTGTGAAAACGATCAGTCCTAGATATTTTTATTGTACTAAAAACTTCTTCAGAATACGAAATCCTATAAAATTTATTATAATTTGGGATCGAAAATAACTGGTATTTTGAGAACTTTAAACAAAAAAAGCTGGGATAAATCATGATCGTGGAATTTTGTGGAATATACCAAAAGATGTCTCGTGAAACCCGTTTCGATTCCTACAAAGCTTTTGAAAACTTAACTTTTTATTAAAAAAAAACTAAAAAAACCAAGCTGGAAAGGCTTTTTATTTTATCTGGCAAAAATATAAAACTAGCTTGGCTTTTTATTTTTTCTGGCAATAATAAAAAGCCAGCTGGGCTTTCTATTTTTTCTGGCAAAAACAAAAAGCCAGCTTGACTTTTTTTTCGAGCTGGAAGTAACAGGTTTCGAAGCCGGAAGTATAAAAAGCCAAGCTGGTTTCTTATTTTCAGGGTCCGGACAAGTTATGAATTTTGTGTTGATACTCGGCTAGAAAAACTAAGAAACCAGCTTGGCTTTTTATACTTTCTTAAAAAAATAACCAGCTTCAAAACCTGTTACTTCCAGCTCGAAAAAATAGAAAGCCCAGCTGGCTTTTTATTATTACCAGAAAAAAGAGAAAGCCAAGCTGGATTTATATTTTTGCCAGATAAAATAAAAAGCCTTTTCAGCTTGGTTTCTTTAGCTTCAAATTATTATCGGTCAGGAATAACAGGTAAAGCTGGCTTTTTTCGTAAAAAGTCATAACTGGTTCGGTCCCTGGTTATAATCATTCCTTTCTGTCCGACGAACCATTCTACAAATATATGCGAAAAACCACTTCAAGAATTAAACTTGCATAGATCGTTGACCATACGAAATTTTATACGGGCATTCATTTAGAATTGGTATAAGCTTTTTTACTTGTTTTGTTGAATTTTAATTATGATATTCACTTCGCATACATATAGTCATACATATAACACAAGAAAGCGTTCTACTATTTGTAAAAATTTAATGTTATTTTCTGGATCGTTTTTGATTTTTGTACGCTTCAAATAAACAGACTAGAAACTTAAGACACATCTGACATGCGCAGCAAAGCTACACCACGTGAGCTCCGCAATACATGCCACATGCCAATTATGTGTCTAATCTGGCATATCTTTTGCCACGCCAGATTTGTGTGCGGCACACCTTTAAAAAGAACCAACTATAGCTATTGCTAGATATGCCATTATCATGTTATGTGACAAATGCCACTTATAAAGCGAACAAAGCTGAGGGATTAGAAATTATACTTTAAATGGATGTTGTGTCTTTTAACGTAGAAAATTGTAGAATTACCCAAGCCAATTAACAACATTTTTGTTTTTCTTCTCTTTCTGAAGAGCTGACGAGACAGGTTAGTTTCGTTAAAAATAGCAAACTACTACTTATGATAAAACCTATGCACGTGAATATCACCAACGCAGATTTATTAACATATAGATCCCTTTTCTACTTATGGAGTTAGGGTATAATTTTAATCCATATATGAATACAAGGTTTCATTGAAAAAATATTTTTGGCATAATTGAAGTGTATACGATAATAAACTTTGGTTTTTCATTGTGTTTAGTAAATGTACGTACACATCTTTAACCACTTACTTCCTGTTAAATATGGTAGGCAACACACAAAGCATAGATTTTCGTCGCTTATTAATAATTAATTTTTCTAAATTTTCTGTTTCGCAATTTCAAAATGACAAAATAAAATTTCTGAGTGTCCAGAAGGACTATACACGCAGCTCCGATGTAGTTGAATTCAAAAGAAAATAAAATCTGTTAATTAGTGGTGCCACACATTGCAAAATAGAAAAAATGCCAAATATTTACTCCTTTTTGATTTTTTTTAAATAAGTTTTTTTTTTAATCCAGATCAACAAAATTCTCTCTATCTCTTCAGGTATTTTACTATAGTTTGTAAAAAAAAAATTGAATATTTTACCCGAACAATATCCTTTGACTCTTTTGTTTCACAATTAATTGATGTAAATGTTGGCAAGGAAAAAAAACTTTACCCCTTTTTGGCGCAAGAATTTTAAGCTATTTTATATATAGACGACGTCCTCAGATCTGATCCTGATATTAGCTACTACTAGCAGAACTTATTACAGACAAACTGAAAGAAAGAAACAGAATACTTGAAGATCCAGATTGAGTTAGTTGGAAGGATATGATGGGATCGCGAAGAGTGTACAAGACTTCGGGAGAAGACATAAAATTTGATAGGTGTAGTCTCAAGAAATAAGTAATTACGTTCGAGATTAAATCAGCATTGCAGTTGCAAATCACAGATATAGATCTCTTGACAACCTGCTGTAATACTATATTCGTAAGTTCATATTCCGAGATTCGTCCATTAATGTAAAACGCTTCAATTTTGAGATGAGGCTAGAATCAAAGAACATCTAACAGAAAGAATACGCATCTCATATATTGAAATGTTTTATATGGCGGGTCGTTCCATTACGACCCGCTCTCACAAATTGTATGAGCACTCTCGGCTTGTTAACGATCCGCCACTCACCCGTGGTGATATTACGACCCGCTTTCACAAATTTTACGAAAACTCTGCTTTGAATGACGAACCGCCGGCAGTCACCAGTGGTGAGGTCGTCATCTTCAAAGCACAGCACCAGAGCTAGAGGACAGAGTCTGCATTGTGCAATTTTAGAGGCCAGATGAAGCTTCTTGTTGAGTTATATGTTCTTTGCTAGAATCAACCACAGCTTTTTATGAATCTATCAAATTCGTTAATTGCTAAATACGGTTGGGTCCAGATCTTGGTAGAAGCTGTTTTCATACTGCATTAGCCCTTGTTCTAATCAGATCTGGACATTCGTACAACAAGTTTCGAATACTATCTCCTTTTTCTTAATTGAAACAATATCTAAATACGAATAATAAGTAATTGTTGTCTGGACAAAGAAGAATTCAGATTCCTTTCTAGAAAGACAATAACTAGTATAATAACCGCAGTAATATTCTGTACATAGGTACGTCTGTTTGAGATTTCTCTTCGGCAATAGCTGTCTTCAGATTATGCAAGTAATTAAATTATTACATCTGTAGTTGGCAAGCTGAATGGCTTTCAAATTCATTTTGATTTACTGATTCCAACGGCAATTTTACCGATCTCTCTTAATGAGATGCATCTTTATTTGAGTGTACTTCTGAATTTAAGGGGTTACATGGTTACATAGGTTTCGAAGGTTAAAAGAAAACATATTTTTTTAATTTTTTTATATAATAGTACAATATGTCCAAAATATTTTCCCAAAATTTCAAGTCAATCGGAGGAAAAGTCTAGGAAAAAGAGACTGAAAATTATCCGCATTAGGCTAGAACGATGTAAGTATATTGGGGAAGTTGCTTAAGTAGGTTGTCTGTCTCTCTCGCTCGCTTCTCTTACTTTCTAAGTGTTACCTATTATAAATTTTAATATGCCCTAGAAATTGCAGCTGAAGCAGGATTTTTGCTTTATGGAGCTGGAATCGACGATTCCATGTAAGTTAAAAACAATTTTTTTTTTCGTTTTATTCCTATACTTAAAACTTTAATCGGTTTTTTCTAAAAACACTATTCATGAACTGGGTAGACACGGTTTCTCAAAAACTAATGCACCGATCATATTGAAATTTTGCACACTTCTTCAAAACTTCATTGACTAGTGACTGAACGGAGGTTTTGTTTTTTTTTTCGATTACAACTAATTTTACAAGACTGTACGTAGAGTAAAGTTTATCAAAAATTCTACTGTTTTGCACACAACTCTGCCAAAAATTCAAATTTAAATTTTTTTTTAAATCCATGCTCAGTCACACATAACAATTGGTTTTTTTAATATGAGACAAGGCTCTCATGAGTTATCCTGACCACCACGAGGACACTTTTTTTTGTGGGATCTCCGGAAACCAGGTCCCACCGACTGAATTTTTTCGAAATTTATGAATGAAAATTTTATAAATTATTCACACAAATGTTTCTCTTTTATATGCTTAAAATTTAGAAGAAAATTGTTTATTTATTATAAAAACAAGGAGCAAAATTGAGAAAATGTGCTTCTTTTTATCTTTCGAAACCCATGTAACCCCTTAAGGCCAAACCAGATTCGGCGATTCAAGCTCCAAATTTCAGTTGTAACTTTTGGAATTCCATAGACATAATCTCACAGCATTTTTGAAGCTGGCTGTAATTACCGACAAAACTAAAATTATGAACATTTCTAATTTTGTAGCGTAAAGTCAAGATTTTGAAGTGTTAAGAGTATTTCAATTAGTTTCCGCTAAGTTTACCAAACTGCCGCTAGCCTTATCGGAATTGATTTGACATAGCTACAGCATACCAAGCTTTAAAATACATCTATAGTGTGTTTCCTAGTGAGTATTTCAAATGGAAGGAGGTGATAGTACCCACCTAGGCAAGCAATAAATTGTATGGCAGGAGTGCAAGTTGTACGGTCACTGCTAAGACCTCATTTATTGAAAAAAAAAAAAGTACCTAAAAAATCCGAAATATTTATTTTAGATCACATTAACTCCGAAAGGGAGAAGAGCACAGAGATGGTTGAGCAGTTTACAAATTTGAAAAAATACCGTAAAACTGTAAACTAACAATGGAAAATGAATATTTGTGAATGTAAAATTGCTCTTTCGTATTGTAATATTTATAGCTGCTAGTGAGAAGAAAATTAGATTCTTTAGTATAAGTTCTAAAGCAAAATTAAATATTTCAATGAAATAAGTCATTTTTAATTTTAGCATGAAAATAATCACTTTATTGGTACAGTTGTATTTTTTTGTTCTGTTCAGCCTTAGTAAATGTATACAAACAACGGTAAATTTCCGTTTTTTGAATGGAGCAAAATTCACATTCCATTAAAAAAAATTGCTCACAATACAACTGATTTTTTTATTACCTACGCATTCGCCTGTGCTATCATATTTGTATAATAATATATAAAATCTTCGATAAAAATTAAGTAAAAGTGTAATAATTAATTGTAAATTTACAATTTTGTGTGTAATTAAAAATGTTCCCTTCTAAATAATTTTTTTGTTACTCACAAATTGTAATTTTGTAATATTACACAAAGTTTTTTTAAATGTACTCTTTTACAGTGAATATCTAGGATTCCATTGCCGTGGTGCTATTTGCGAATCATCTGCAACTTACAAGCAGACAGCTATTTAATTTTTAATTATTAAGCTCTTGAGATGAATTGCCTTATCAGGGCGTCCATAAATAAAGATAGTCTTTACTATATTGAAGTGTACGAACGAGATTCATATTTTTTTCCAAGCATTTTTTTTTTTGTACGCATAAAGCTTATTATTTTTATTTTAAAGAAGGATTTTGTTTTATTTCATCTTCGATTTAATCTATTATGCACACAACCTAAGCTTACAAACCCCCCGATTTGTTTTTGTTTCTTTTTCCATTTTCTCTAACAAAAACATTAACCAAATTCAGACAAATTAGTCAGTCTGTTAGAGAATTATAGATAAATGATAAATCAAAATATATCCAATGACAGGCATAAGGCAAATTGTGTTCCATGGCAATATGGCGACTAGTTATAACAGGGAGGAAACTAACAGGAACACAAATAAATCACTACACTAATGCTGGGCCGATAACAATAAATTTATCTCGTTATTGTTCGTCCTGTCAATTCTAAATTACTAGCTATTCGCTCCTGTACAATGCTTAAGGATTTAAAGAATAATACATAAATTTATTGGCAAGAACATTTTAAGGATTTCATTTGTGTGGGATTCATGATAAAAGTAGAAATGCGCCATAATTTTCGAGCAGTTATAAGGAGAGGAGATAACAAAATCTTATAGAGCACAATTACGTGGGACAATAAACAGAAGTAACAATAAAATAATAATAAAAATAATAGAAAAATAAAAACAAAAATGAGGAAGGAGAAAAAAGGAAAAAAATAAAACTTAAATATAAAGAGCAGAAATAAAAGAAAAATATATAGTAAAACAATTTAAAAAATTAAGACAATGTAGCACGCCAACATGAATTTGAAGGTCTGAGAATCAATACCACTCACAGTCTAATAATTTGGGTTGGCTTTGATTAGTTTAACAAAGGTCAAGCCAGAACTCTTACGTTGAATTATAATTGGAAGACAGTTCCATTTTCGAATAACGTAGACGAAGTAAGACTGTTCACTGCACCTAGTTGCATATCTCGGAACAAGCAGTTGAATATCTCTATTCGAGTGCAAGAACTGTAGAATTTCGGAGGTATATGTATGCGGGAGATTTAATATAAATTGAGCTATGAAGAAACATAAGCCTACGACATATCAAATAGGTCTCGACTGAGATTCCAACCAAGCAGTAAGGTAACAAAATCGAACATGTGAGCTCACAGAGGGAGTCTTCAAATATAACTCATGACGTCGTTAAAGGTCATAGTAAGCCTTCTTTGACAAATTAATTCCGGTTAGCTAAAAAAAAAGCTTTAATAGTTAAAGCGGGGGAGAATAAGATTATAGCTAATTTTCTGTGAAAATTCACAGACATATAACTGAAGGAAATAGACAGCTAACGAAGACTGTCATGTTTTAATGTTTCCCATCAGAATGTAACTTTTAATTTTAAAATTGAGTTGAATTCCGAAATTATTGATTGACTCAATAAGCGTGGTAGGTATTATTTTTCCAAACTGATGGTAAATTAATTGTTGGGAAAGTGCCTCTATATACCCGAAGGTAGTAAGAGTTTATTTGGATTAAATGCAAGCTCATTATCCATTTCCCATTCTGTTGTATCTGTTGTAAATCATCATCAATTCGAACAATACAGTCCTCGACTAGGCCTATGGATCTGCTAAGATACAGCATCTAAACATCATCGGCATACAAGTGCGCAAAACCATTATACACAATAGAAAGAAGGTCGTTTATATAGAAGGGAGAAGAGAATTGGTCCTAGAACCGAACCGAAAGGAACACCAGTGAAAAGGCACAACAGAGCAGAGATGGAATTTCGTATTGACACTTGTTCGCGATTGGAAGGGAAAGCGACAATTAACCGAACGGTCAAGACGAAGAGAAACTATATTTAGTGCAAAGTTTGAAGGTCAATTTGGTGTGACTCACCGAGTCAAATGTCTTACTGAAATTAGGCACGACCAGTACTATTAGATGATCATTCTAGAGAGCCTTATGGATATCAGTTGTGACCTTTATGAGTGCAAACTCACAACTGTGACTCGGACGAAGTCCTGATTTCCAAACTGATAATATATTGAAAAAAATAATTACAGCTGTCCAGTCTGCAATAAGGTTGGAGATTCCGATATCTATTAAAGGACAAGAAACTCTTGCGCTGCTGTTTCTTTTAATGCTTTTCGTTACCAAAAATATTATATTCAAAGTTCCTGTATTTAGATATACCCAGGACTTAACAGAGACCTACTGCAAAAGCGAATCTTTCTTTTCGTAGGCTTAAACCACATCGACTTTCGTAGTCCAGCATATCGACTGCTATTACTGCTTCCACCATATTGACATAGGGTCGACCTGTCTAACCTACCGACTGCTAGCCCGCACGTTCTTGTTGCAGTTCCTCAGGCCGCAGACGTCAAGAGGACGCAGGTTAGACTTGATCTAGACACTCGTTCAGGCTGTCATAGGGCCAGTCTGAATTTGAAAATCTAACTGGTTTAATATTTTGAACTTACACCAAGGCCAGTCTCACATCAGGCAGAGGTGTAGGTGCTGACCGCTTTAATTAGGTTATTCGGTAGAAGAATAAGCGTATTGCGCGCTTTTTTATATCTGCTATAACCACACTATATTGAGTTCTTCTAAATTGCATAAATATTCATAATTAATAAAAAATCTCAAAACCTAATTGACTATTTATGTCAAATTAAAACTGTGCTCTTCAGCCTCCTATGCTGTTCTAAAAACGTGGACTTAATATAAATTCAGTTACCATATAGAAAAGCTCCATGCCTCCATGGTATGCCTGACACAGTAGGATGATGCTATTAAAATCCAATTAAACAACGAAGTAATCCTAGGACAATCCTCTTAAGGCATGTAATTGTTTCACCATTTAACTATGTATTGACAACGATGGGATTTCGAATAGATTTCAGCCTCTTTATTTCAAATGTCTACTGTCGTCGTCGCCTAGCCCAGAATTCAACTTTAATTTCAAATTCAATTTCCCAGTTTTTTACGCGTCTTTCATCCAGCACTATATTATAGAAATCTAGAAATCTAGGCTAGATGTACACATTCGTATACCTGACATGTACATATATAGGGACCTGAAACCCAGGGTTGGAGGGATCTCTGCCAGCCAACTGACGATATTGAATGGAGAAAAGAAAAAAAAATCACTTTCTACTCTATTTGAAGGCTTCGAGCTTAACAATCACTTTGTAAGTTGATTTGAAAGGCAAGATTTACTTATATTATGTTCCTTCCGTCGAATCGTTGTGATTGTACAATTGTGTGTATGTGTATATGTTGTACTCATGTATAGTATGTTTGGATACAAGCTAATCCTATTTGAGTTTTTTGTACCACATCAGGTCATTCATGTGCATGCATTACCTCCTCCCGTTTCCTCCATTCATCCACTATCCAGCTGACACACGTACACAACAGCATACCACACTACTCCTAGAACTTCGTCTCCTATTTCGAACGTGTTTCGCCTTCTCATGCAATTTTCTCTTATGGGTACGTAACTTGCTGAGAGTCTTGGATCCTATCCAAATTGCCATGTGTCTGCGTTTATTTGAGTAAAGAAATTGGTTTTGGGGAAAAATTGGGAGCTTGAATGAATCTAAATGATTCCCGTGATGATTTATGTTTATTGGGTCTTTACCAGATTGAATTTAAGTGCTCTTCAACAATTTCTGTATAGTATACCACTTTGCTAGTGCTTCAACTATCTATATACCTAGATCTAGAAAAGGGTTAAGTATCTAAACGGTGACACTTTTCATCATCATCATTGATTTCCTCTAATTCCGGCTGTAGGGTAGCACTTCGTCAAATTTTGTTTTTTTTTAACATTCTTTGGCTTAGTAGTTAGTCTAGGTTAAAATGGTTCACAATTCTTCGATTAAAGTAAAAGTAAAGGTTTTTAATTGCCGGAAGGCGAGAAGAATGTGTCAAAGTGATCCTTTTAGTAATCAACAATTTTTCGACTAGTTATTGAGCAGTTCGTGGAGGCGATCTCCTTTTTTTCTCATGACAGGGGTATGAAAGATCCCAAGCATTTAAGTCAAGGCTAACCTGCTAAAGCTATAACAGTCGAAAGGAATCTAGGTACAAGGAAAAATGTCAATTTCAATTTAATTTATTTAGCTGGATTGGTACACAAGATTTACAATCTTTTCTAAGCAATCGAAAATATAATTTTAGAGAAAACAATGTTCAAATGGTTACTAATAGAGTTAGTGTCATATGTTGATTAAAATAATAATAAAATCATAACGAAAACTAAATTTAAGTGAAATTATTTGATGCAAAAATACAAAAATATGCTAAGGGAAGCGATAAATGATTCCATTGTGTTTAATCACAACTATAAAAAAGAAAAAAAGAACAAAACTTATTACTTAATTAATTAACTAGTAGCACTCTTGAAACCATTCAGACCTGTATTGAAGATAGCAGCCTCTTAAATTCACCGAGAGAAACCGCTCTCTGCAAGGTTGCAGGTACCAAGTTCCAAAGCCGTGGGATCTGAATGAAGAAGGAGCCTTCCTGAACCAAGCGACTATGACGTGGTATCAGAAGATCCCAACGTCGCGTTGCTGAGATTGGAGAAACTGGATGTCATCCATTAAGTATTCAGGGCGTTTAGTATGTATAAGCTTGAATAGGAATAGAATTGCCTGGCGTCTAAGGTAAATATTCAGTGTGCAGCCCATTATTCTGGGAATAAAATTAGAGACATGGTCAAATCTGCGTAAATTGAAAATAAAGCGAATACAATCATTATAGGCCACATTTATTCGACGAGAGCAATAACTATTCAATTTAGGAAAAGTCAAATTTCCGTAAGAAAAGTAGGGCAGGATGAGAGTTTTCACCAATCTACATTTGATGTCCACGCTTAATAATTTGAAAGCCAGAGTCGACACAAACCTCCATACACCTTACTCAGCACTGCACTTACATGATCACAGCATTTCATTCTCCCATTAAGAGCGACACTGAGATTCGTAACTTCGCTTACCCTAGTCAATATCTCACCCCCAAACATGATCTGCGGAATATCAGTTTCCAAACTGTTATTGGAAAAAATTATATATTTCGATTTATTAGCATTTAACATAAAAAGGTTACATTGAGACCAATCGTAAATTCGCATTAAATCATCGTTAATCCTTACAATGAAGTCTTCAATCAGCCCGAGAGGTCTGCTATTGTATATTTGTAAATTATCAGCATATAAATGGGCACTAACCTCTTGAATAATGTCAGGTAAATCATTGAAGAATAAGGAAAAGAGCAGTGGACCTAAAATAGACCCTTGGGGAACGCCACAGAAAAGTGGCTGTAAATCAGAAAGACGATCGCTGACTCGCACTTGCTGATACCTATCGCCTAAGAAGCTCTGTATCAATTGGACGGCACTAGATGAAAACCGGCAAAATGTTTGAAGTTTTTTCAGGAGCATAGAGTGATTTACACAGTCAAAAGCTTTTGTAAAGTCGAGTAAAACCAGTATTGCAATCTCGTCGTTATCCAGGCCTTTTCTTAAGTCTGTGGCAACGTTTAGGACAGCCGATTGAAAGCTATAACCTGGCCTGAAACCTGATTGACAACGCGAAGGCATTCTGTTGTTATCTACATCACCTTTTCCAAAGCCTTCGCAAGGAAACACAAAATGCTAATAGATCGAAAATCAGATGCGTTAACAGCAGATCTTATTTTAGGGATAGGTAGCACAGTAGCAATTTTCCATCTAGAATGGAAATGTAGATGATGTTAGGGAGGTATTAAAAATAAATAGTATATAACAACTAATGTAAGGCAGCAATAATTTTAGAAACTTAGGAGATATGTTATCAGGACCAGTGGCACTAGATTTAATAGAGAATATGGATTCATAACACTCTGCATTATCAATACACCGAAAGGAGAAAGAATTGCGATGCTCAGGGTTATTTAAGCATGGTGTGCTGCCAGGTAATGATGAGTGATTCATTCAGGTCATCAAGATTGAGTGAGGTTTCCTCCTTGGTGCTTCCACATACCCCAGCTTGCTTGAGATTCTTCCAAAGAATCTTGTTAGAAAGCATTGGGTTGAATATTTGATTGAGATACCTATATTTGGCCGACATAATAGCCGAGGTTGCTTTATTCCGTGCTTCTTTGAATAACGCGCGTGAAGAAATTGTCGTAAGGCGTCTAAACTCCCTATAGAACAACTCCCTTTCTGTGATCAGACGGCCAATATTGGGTGTGAACCAAGGGCAGGCATTTAGCCTACTACTATGCAAGATAATATGCTATCCCAAGGCAGCCTATTGCACTCATCAGAAAGCTCAGAAAAACTAATGTTGTTGAAGTCACGATAAAGAAAATAGTCTGATATTTGACTGGGACAAGGTGCAAAATTATACGTCAGAAAAATTAGATCATGGTCGAGAAAAAGCACTGGAAAATGTTGAGGTGGAAATCGAAGTCATGGGATGCTAGTCATCGCGCTTACCAATGGAACTACCGAGGCTACAATCTCCCGTACACCTCATATTTGTTGATTTGGAAAAGATATATACGACTGCGGGACACTTTATATAAAAAAGATATAAACGTAAAAAATATAGCACACAAAACTCTGAATCCATAAAACCAACGTTCAATCTGACTACTCAAAGTGAAAATTTAATTTACCCAACAAAATTACGTCTAAGCTGTACACACTATCGCCAACCATTATCTGCTGTCCCAAGGAACATCGTTAAGACTTCAAGTGCTGGAAATTTGGAATTTTTTCTATATGGCTCCTATATAAATCTCAATCAACATTTAAGCTCTTACATAGATCTTGTAGTTCTCATAGAAATAACTAGAGTGTTATATCTACATTTGTTGTTTTATATGAGTCTAAGGAATATAAGTCCTATATGAAGAATCTACTACTTGAACATTAGTGCTATAAACGTAAATATATAGGACTATAATTCCCAGAGAATCGTAATCCTATATAACATTCCTATGTAAGTATTATGGAATTTAAATATGGGAGTAAAGCTCTTGGGAAATATGTTCATACAACACGCCTCATATCAAAAATCAATTTCCAATCAACCCTTATCTAAGAATACGGGGAATAAGTCAGTTCAGAGAGAATTCATTTTCGATATCAACGCTCATATAAGCATTTAGTATTTAGTAAACTTTTATATAACATCAAGGGCATCGCTTGGAAAATGTGTTCCTATATCAAAGGTCATAGGAGATGCTTAAATGTCATGTCGTGGCATCTGCTTCCCTTGAATATGATGGATGACTTTATAGTTGCAGAGCCTCTGCATTTGATGGAATTAAGCATAACGGCACGACTTCTAGTTGGGACGGAAGTTTTTTTGAAATTCATACAAAGTGGTTATATCGAGATATGGTATGTTTCCGAATGGTTGCTCAAATGTGAAATTCTTTCCGAAATGCATAGTACATCTAGAAGAATTAAAAAGCATACCACGCTGGCCGATCGGATTCTCCTATAGGAATTCTCGCCACGAAATATGAACTTAAGTGCTATATGAATGTTCTTATTTCGGTCTTTTCTCTACTATGTTTATATAGTACTACAAATGCTATAAAGAAATATCTATTCTGAACGCACCAATTTTCATCTTTACATGAAATTTTGTCTGTTATATCAAGATTTTTAATCTTTAAGGAACAACTGAAATCCTATATCGTCTCACAGTAGTCATATTTGCTGAACAGTTGGAGGACCATTTGTAATAAAAAAAAGACGATTTTTTTAGAATTAAAGATTTAGATACAAATTAGCTTAAAAACATAAAAATAATGACAGATTGATAAATTTATTGCAAAATAGATAAATACACATTAGTTCCATTTATTTGAAGAGCCAAATGTGCATAACTATTTTTAACCATAGTTAATTATACTTCCTTACTATTTATTTATTTTGAGACGCTTTGTTTTTTTTTTCGATCTAGATGAGATTTTCCCAATCAGCTGTGATATACATTTAATACCATAAATACAAACAACACTAAAAAGCTGTAAACACAAATTTCACAACAAATGTAAAACGCTAAAATTAATCAGCACAAATTTATTACAACACCATTCATAATCGAAAATAATTGATGATAATAATGACATACATTTATTTGCAACAAGCAAGCGATTGCACCACTGACCCAAACGATTCATCGTCAAGGGGTTTCACGCGTAAATGCATGTCATCATAATTTTATGCACATTGCTTACTCGCCCAGCGTCAGCATTTAGAATAGTAAGAATAGGGTACCATAGGTTACTAATTATGTATATATAGGCTAAGAACGATCAATAAAAAAATTCATTCAGTTCTCTTGATTTATCGAGAAAGTTACAAACCGTCGTGTATTATTCCACATAGGAGTACTAAGCTGTACAGCTGCTCCTACTATTCATACCCCCATTTTTTCTCGGAGTCTGCGCTGTTAATAGCCGCTCCAGTGGAGTCAAAGTCACACGACTGCTCCCAGGTTTTTCTTTAAAAATTATAAAAGATACTACATGGCGACCGTGACATCGTAGAAACTGCGAAATTTGTAACTTTGCGAATCTGCAGACCATAATATCATCATCAAAAGTGCAGCTGGGAATTTTCATAAATAATAGAAACTTTTACGGTGACATAGTAACAACCACCAAAAAACTGCGAAGACGACTACATCCACTACCAGTACCAATCAGAAGAAATTTTAGTATGAACGAGATAGATGCCATCTTCAATCACATTTTCAAGACTATTGAAGAAACTAAGAAGATACCAGAGAGGAATATAGAAGGCATAACACTGTATCCAGTAAATAAGAAGCCGACGCCGTACATCCCCAAATCAAGGCTGGACAACGAAAATCCTCCACCATACGAAGCGGGTCCAAAAAGAATCACCATCGAGGAGTATAGAAGCAGAAACACAAGCAGTGTAAAAACTCAGGAGACAAAACCACGAAAAAGAGGAGGCAAGAGACAAAAAATTGCACAGGAACTTCAAAATTACAAGGTACTTGTCGAGTTAGCAGCAACTGAGGAGGAACGGGAAAAATACAACAAACTAATAATATTGACAAAAAAACAACTGAACGTCATCAAAAGGAAGAGATAAGGGTTTAATGATCTAATTTAAAATTTATTTTTTTTAAAATATAAAGTAGAAGTAGCGTAGTATAAAGGTATAATAATAATTAAATAATTAATATGTAAAAAAAAAAAAAAAAAAAAAAAAAAAAAAAAAAAAAAAAAAAAAAAAAAAAAAAAAAAAAAAAAAAAAAAAAAAAAAAAAAAAAAAAAAAAAAATTTATGTAAACACAAATTTTTTTTTTTCCCTAAGGGGGAAAGGTGTGATATACATTTAATACCATAAATACAAACAACACTAAAAAGCTGTAAACACAAATTTCACAACAAATGTAAAACGCTAAAATTAATCAGCACAAATTTATTACAACACCATTCATAATCGAAAATAATTGATGATAATAATGACATACATTTATTTGCAACAAGCAAGCGATTGCACCACTGACCCAAACGATTCATCGTCAAGGGGTTTCACGCGTAAATGCATGTCATCATAATTTTATGCACATTGCTTACTCGCCCAGCGTCAGCATTTAGAATAGTAAGAATAGGGTACCATAGGTTACTAATTATGTATATATAGGCTAAGAACGATCAATAAAAAAATTCATTCAGTTCTCTTGATTTATCGAGAAAGTTACAAACCGTCGTGTATTATTCCACATAGGAGTACTAAGCTGTACAGCTGCTCCTACTATTCATACCCCCATTTTTTCTCGGAGTCTGCGCTGTTAATAGCCGCTCCAGTGGAGTCAAAGTCACACGACTGCTCCCAGGTTTTTCTTTAAAAATTATAAAAGATACTACACAGCATTCTTATAGTGCCAAAGAAGCCTACTTGTAAGTGGAGAAGTAGGGCGGCACAGGTTTGAGATGTATGTACTACAAGAATATAAATATCTTTTATTTAGTACGAAAAGAAGGCAAATTAAATCGGTAAGCGACTAATAATATAAATTTAAAAAAAAAAAAAAACAAATTAAAAATTAAATTTGAAAAATTGTAAAATAAATAAAATGAGCAAATAATACTTAAAACAAAAAAAAAAAATTAAAATAAATAAATGAAATAAACGAAATAAAAAACAAACAAATACATAACAACTAAAGAACTAAAAAACAGAAAGTTAAGACCACCTAAAACAAAACCAAATGCCTATTCCAAAATGGTGCTGCAGCGCGCTATCTGCTCCATAAACCCACGAGTCGAGCTCGCACAATGAATACCGGATGGTAAGTTATTCCAAACTCGAATAGCACGAAGAAAGTAAGAGTTTTCCATTACTGAATAATGAAAGTTTGCTATCAGCAAATCGAAACGCCTTGTGGAGCCCAAAAATTCTAATTTATAAAATAAATAACTAGGTTTTTAGAATATATGAGGTTATGTAGAAATGCCAGAAGCCTACGTAAATGATATTGCTTTAAGGAGCAACCAAGTAGGTAGTTACGATGTTTCGAAACATAATCGAATCTCTTAATGCAGAAAACAAATCTTGTGCTGTCATTGAAAGCCACATTTAGTTTGGTGTAACAGGAGGAACACAAGTGAGGAAAAAGGAGACAGCCATAGGAAAAGTATGACAGAATCAAAGATTTAACCAGCATCGAACGTATGTTCGTAGACAAAGTTCCCGAAAACAACCACAGCCGTCGAAGCCCACCATAAATCCTACCTCTCATATCGTTAACATGGTCAGAGCATAGCATTCTAGAAATGAGGTAGATACCAAGATTTTGTACACGATTCGAAAATTGCAGCACCGTGATATTTAAAACTATAGGTGGAAGGTCAGATACCTCAACTGCTCTGCGATAGAAAACTATGCACTGTGACTTTCCGGCATTAAGCACTAAACGATTCTTATTAGCCCAACGTGCAATATTGCGCAAGTCGGAATTCAGGCTGTCGATACAATCCTCCACAAGGCCTATTGGTCGACTGAGATACACCTGCACATCATAGGCATACAAGTGAACTTTACAGTCTTCAACAACATTGGGAAGGTCATTAATATACAGGCTGAAGAGAAAGGGGCCAAGAATAGACCCTTGAGGGAAACAGCAATTTAGAGGCAAAGCCCGGAAATACGATCCTTCACCTTAACCCGCTGGAACCTATTAGAGAGAAAGCTGCGGATTAAGGACACAGCAGAAGAATGAAATTGGAAGTCTGAGGCCAACTTTCTAAATAGGAATGAATGACCATGTCGAATGCTTTGGAGGAATCAAGTGGGCAAGAATACACAGATGGTCCTTATCAAGTGAGCTGCGAATATCACTCGTGACATTCAGAAGGGCTGTCTCACAACTACGAGATTTCCGAAAACCAGACTGGAAAGGATTTAGCAAGTGCCACATCAGACTATTGATGTGCTAATGTGTTGATGGTGAAGTTTTAAAATAATCAGCAACTGATGTATTGCGAGGACATCACGTCAGAAGGTAATGCTACATCTACTTAAAGTGATCTGATTTTTATTTCAAAATTGCAAGCACTTAAAATGGAATTCAGCGAGGATGAAAAGCTTATGCTGCTATTATTATTAAGGAATGGAAGAAAAAAGCAAAATAAACGCAAGTAATGGGTGTATGGTGGGTTATATATTAATATTGTCGGGATTTTTTTATGGCTTTCACATATGAAGGAAACTAACTATCATTCATGATCAATAATAAAATTGAGCCATCATTCACGATAAACGATAAAGTCCAACTATCATTCTTGATAAGTGATAAAATCCAGAAAACCCAACGCCTGCTGGAAATTGAGTTATATTCCGTGTATGGAGGAAACAACCATGTTAATGACGATTGTCAATTGCAAAATTGAACTTCAAAAGTTGATTGGAAGAGCGTTTCGTATTGACAGAAACTTTAATACTCGCCAGTACGGAGTATAATTTAATAAAAAAATGCACAAGAAAACATACCATCTTTTCCAATTTACGACGAAATTTATCTCCAAGCTTTCACAAATTTATTCCTTTTGCAGTAGTCTGCACATGTTGATTCCCACAGGCACATGCGTTTTTCAACACTTTGCACTAATTTTGAAATAAGATTTCGTTCACTCATTTTAAACCAACCCGACGATCAGTATCATATCAGTACATCACCACCCTTTAAAATGGAGCATGTCTCATTAAGATATTAGTGCTGCTGATAATCAGCACATCAGCTCATCAGCACATCAGCATATCAGTGTTCTGGTGTGGCACTTGCCTTAGATACGAACAGTAAAACTTTAATCGTTGTTAAATTCTATCGTATGCCTTGTGAAAAATCAGTTTTTATATTAAGAAATATATATATGATATGGTATAATCTAATCATGCATGCATAATAGGTTCCATATGAATATTAAATTTGCAGACTTAAATAAGATCTATTGTCTTTACATCCTAAAAAATTTGGACACTATTTTTAACCTTTAAAAAATAATTTTTCAAGATAAAGCTGATATATAATCTCGAGACGAAATTACCCGCCAATAGGTTAGACTCTACCTCTATACAAAGACCATACCAACATTTCACAGCAGGCCCTTGATTGGAACCATCAGAGTAACACACGCAGTCGTAACCGGCGAAAAAGAAACACATTACATTGCGCAAGGGGTTAAATGAACTGAATGAATTATTCATTAAAAGGTACAAGAACTTTTCTGCAAGGCAGACTAAGAAATATAAATCTTATGCAAGGCTTGAGCTTCAAACCCGATTTCTACTCAATCAAAAATTGCTTTGTCACCTTCAACATTGGTACGAATCTATCTGTGAGCCTCCTTAAAATACATTTTGATATTTTTTAATGGGTGAGGAAGAAGCAAGGTAAACAGTTTAAAAGAGGTTGAAAATTTCTTTCAAATTTTCTTTATGAAACACCCTACAAATTTCAAATGTGCAGAACTTTTCACCACTTCTTACAATGTAGTAGAAGCAATAACCTGTGAACGTAACTCTAGTCTTGAATAAGTTAAAATCAAAACATTTTTGAAAATTCAACTATGATATTTTGAAAGAATACGTAAACTTTTGTATCGATATTACTGCACTTATCTAAAATAAAAAACTAAGAAAAAAATAAGTAAAATTCGAAAATTTTCGTTTTTAAATATTTTTTTTGTAATGTCGAATTCACAATGCAGCGTGGAGCAGAGTGAGTCCTGAGTCCAGGACGAACGTGATCACAATGCAGCGCAGAGTGAAATACGAACTTTAAAATTAACATAGCAAAACTCCATAACAATGCCAAATCGAGAAACAAACAAACAACTGTTGTTGTCAAAGTAAGAAATTCGAAAAAGGAGACACCTGGTTGCACCATCAGATTGCTTTGAATAGCTAACAATTACCTACTTTTTTGGTTTTTAAATCATGAAGTTTACAAAAAATACCTCTTGTTTTATTATTAGCATTCATAAAAAATATTAAATCAGGAAATAACATGAAAACATGTTAGTTATGATAAAAAGAAAACATGGAGCTTTTGCCGCGCCATCTACATGTTAGTAGTTTGATTGTAAGCTTTCGGAAATGGCAGCGTAAAAATAGGAATAGAACCTATTTTCATGCAGCTCACCTCTTCTCTACTTAGAGCCATACAGAGATGGCCATATGCACTGTTGCGTGCCAAAAAAAAGGCGAGAAGAGATAACCCAACTGTGATGAGCCCTCTCTGATCGCTAGGTTGAAAAGCTCGATTTTTTCTGCATTTCAATGAAAATTATTGAAATTATTTTCAGTGAATTTCGGTTTGCTGTATATGAGAAATAATCCACCTAAAAAAAGGATGCCAGTTGCCGTTCTACGCAACTCTATTCTACTCTGTATTCTGAATTCGTCATAAAGGAGCGTTTACAATGGCAGAGTAGAGTGGAGTCATCATCTGCCGAACGTGAGATTAGAAATTTTTCAAATCCACTCTGGTGAGAAGCGCTAGGAACTTATATTAGAGTGCAAGCTTGAGACAAGGAGACACAATGCAATCTGGTGACTCCACACTACTCTGCCATTATAAACGCTCCTTAAGATTTGAGTGGTATACGAGAGTGAAACTATATAATGGTTGGATGGGATGAAGAATTTTACATTCAAAACCTTGGTAAAAAATAAGGTCCTCCTGTATTACGTTGTTGAGAAGTTACAGAGTGTTTCATTACATACAAAAAACTTCAAAATCTTGTTCTAGCAGATCCCACCAAAGATCCCACCGACAGTCAAGCTGCAATAAAGGCATTAAATTATTCAAATACCTTCATTAGGGTACTAGGATAGATGGACATGAAGGAGATTGCTGACTAACTGGCTATAAAAGGAGCAGAATCTCCATTTACCGGACCCAACCCCTTCTGAGGACTCACAAAGAAGTACCTAGCAAGAGAGTAATGCCCAGATGGGCCGTTCTGGCCTTCGTGCATGGATTTTCTCGTCCCCCTACCTTAAAAAAACAAACAAAAATTCCCGAAATATAAAAATCTCACCAGCCTGGGAGAGCCTTCTGCATTTAAAGCACGCGAAGAAGAAGTTCATTAACTTCCATAGAAGGATTTTTTTTGTTCTAAGTCATCAACTGTGGTAAGCATCAGATCAGGCTACTCACATGGTCTATGGACTCGCCATTAACCACATAAGTAAATGCTTAAGAAAATAGGCAAATCTACAGACGATAACTGCTGATTCTGCAACAAAGAGAATCTGCAGGGCACATACCCTGCGAATTAGCAAGACTTCCTCGCCAAAGACTCCATTGTTTGGGTAAAGGACTTGTAGTCTCATCAGCCGGCAGGAAAACTGACTCTAATGAAGTAATAAATTTCCGGAACGTGGACTGGACTTAATACACGATTGGGGCATAGCATGAAAGATCTTTTAGTTTACAGTGCGAGAGATCGGATTTCCGGTCCATACTCCGAATCATATACTAATATGGAATACCATCCCGCGTTCCTATCAATCTATAAAATGTTTTTTTGTTTGGCTCGCCCTCGTCTATAACGTCTTGCAAAATATCAATAGATACACTGGGCACCTTGATATATTCTCGAAATCAGCCCCACACCGTTTTGGATGCTCCACATATTTACCTAATGATTTCTTGCAATTTCCCAAAAACATTTTAAAGATTTCGCTCCAAACTATTACAAGACAAAAACCACACAATTTATCCATCAACATAAATATTATGACACAATAGATTGCAACCAGGCTAATTCAAACAACCAATTAAACTTTGCCAAATTAGTTGTTAAGGGATCACCAGACTGCATCCAAAATAAATAGAAGGAGCTCCCTAGTCTGCCATTGTGTGATATTTCAAAATTGTTTACAGAATGAAGTTGCCTACTACTGCAAGCATGCGAAATAAACGGAGGCGAAATGCAGACGTCTCGCGTCGCGCATCGGTTGCATTAACATTTTACACCAAAAGCTTTTTGGGGTCTCCCTCGAATGTGGGTGAAATAGATTGATGAAGTTGGCAGATAGCAAGCCGCAAAGCTTTGTTTAAAATGTAATTTTAAACTCTCTCGCCTATACACGAGGAGATGGAATTTTAATATGATCCGCATGAGACTAGACACGTCTCTCGCCTGACTGCTCTGAGCTCCATCTATGGACAATCTATGTATGTACATACAACACCACATCACATATGTAGAGTTTCCAGCGGGTTTTATGTGTGTTCCCTATGGAGATTATTTCGGTTTCAAACAATGTAAAATTATTCAGCAACTGAGTGCGTTTATATATGTGTATGTTTGTGTGTGAATTTGAATGTCAGTCTACGAACGTAATGAAACTATACGCCATCTATACGAAATTACATACATATGTGTATCATTCCTGATGATCCCTGCGTCCATTCCCCAATTTAGAGTTTGGAGTTGAAAGAAATGTTTTTACTTGCCGACTGGGAATTTCGTTACATTAAATGTAATTAAAGAAACTGCAAAGACGAGGTGATTATAAGCGTGCAACAATTTCACATGTGAACTTCGGCAAGGATTGACCTCTGGGATGAGCTGTTTTAATTAGAAATATAAAAAACAGGAGCAGACAGTTTCAAAAAGGCTCTTTAAATGTTGAATGATTATGAAGCTCACAACAGTTCGAATAACCCTTTCTTTACCTGCTAGAAAAAATACGGTCAAAATTATTAATTTGTAATTTATTCCATATTAAACCGACTGGGCCACCAGAGTCTTATCTGATTCTTCGCTTAACTCTTACTTCATCTAGATAAGCCTTGATACCACAACTCGGGTACTACTTTAGCCGCAGGTTTCCGTGTTATACATCTTTCATATTTTTCTGAGGTCTTCCTCATCCCAGTTAAGCCTCTAATTATGGAAATCGGAAAGAAAACTATTTGATCACCGATGTGATTCGAACCTCCTTATATTTTTATTTCTGTATCCTATAGATTTAGATATAGATTTTTAGATTTAGATTTATTAAATGCTTAACGTACAATAAGATTACACATATTTTTAGTACAAAGAACGTTGGACTAACTAGCTTACTAAATACTTTAAATAAGATGTAAAATGCATATGTGAAATATAAAATAAGACATAAATAAAAAAATAGAAAAAAAATTTAAATAATACAAAAAAATATAATATGAACAAACAACAAATTAAAATTACATTGCTAGGACCACCCCCTTCAGAACGGAAACATTTTAGATGGTGGCAGTGTAAGTCTGTGCCATAAACCTCCAGAGCCTATCAGTCGAGCCCATACGCTGAGCATCAGTTGGTAAATTATTCCAAGCCCGAATAGCTCGAACAAAGTAAGAGTCGTCCATTATGGAATGTTGAAACCTAGGTATCAATAAGTTGAAATGTCTGCCAGAGTTTAGAAATTCAAGTTGGTTAAAAAGGTACCGAGGCTTTTTGGAGTGTATAATTTTGTAAAAGGATGCAAGAAGCCTACGCCTTAAATATTCCATCAAGGTATAACCAAGCAGATGGCTACTATGTGGTGAAACATGATCAAATCTTCTTAGGCCAAACACAAACCTCGTACAGTCATTGAATGCAACAGTTAATTTCATTGAGCATAAAGAATCCAAGTGCAGGAATATTAGACAGCTAGTTGTAAGGTAGGGTAGAAGCAGGGACTTAACTAGCATTGAACGAATGCTAAACAACCATAAACTTTTCTCAAAATATGACTAATCTGATCACAACATTTCATCCGGGAGTTGAGAAAAACCCCTAGATTTCGCACACGATCAGTAAATTCTAATACTTGATTATCCAGAAGTATAGGCTGTAAATCAGAAAGTTCAACCCGTCGTCGATAAAATGAAATGCATTGGCATTTTCGGGGGTTCAGTTGTAAACCATTATTAGTCGCCCAACTCGAGACATTCGTAAAGTCAGAATTTAAACGGTCGATGCAATCCTCCATTAGACCAATGGGACGACCAATATATAACTGCACATCATCAGCATATATGTGAATTTTACAATCCCCAATAACCTCAGGAAGATCATTAATATACATGCTGAAAAGCAAAGGGCCCAAAATAGATCCTTGAGGCATACCACGAGTAAGAGGCAAGGCATCAGAAAAACTGTTCCCTATTCTTACACGCTGAAACATGCCAGACAGAAAACTGGCGATAAGCGAAACTGCAGTTGAATAAAATTGAAAGTTAGTGGACAACTTAGATAATAATTTAGGGTATCCTACCGAGTCGAACGCTTTAGAAAAATCAAGTAGAGTTAGGACACATAGCTCATCCTTATCTAACGAGTTGCGTATATCGGTTGTAACTCTTAATAGAGCCGTTTCGCAACTATGTGATTTGCGGAAACCAGATTGGCATAACTTTAGCATATTATTGGTCGCAAGATATTGAACGATTTGCCAGGTCAATAGCTTTTCCATCACTTTGGCTAGAAAACATAACAGGCTGATTGGCTGGAAGTCCTCAGGATCTTTAGCTTTATTGGTTTTAGCCACCGCTACCAGCTAGAAGGGAACTGAGAAGTAGTGATGGAGGTATTGATAATATTAATTATAGGGTGGAGTATCCAAGGTAAAGGAATTTTTATAAATTTAGGAGGAATGCCATCAGGGCCAGTTGCTTCTGACTTAATAGCTCTGACCGCAGCAATAACTTACTCAGCTTCAACACATCTAAAACAGAAAGCATGCAGATCATTAGTAGCACTAGTATCTGTCTTGCCTTGAAGTGGAAAACCACTGGCAAAGGAGGAATATATATTAGAGAAGTGCATATTCATAACATTGGGATCAATGCTTAAATCGAACTTGTCTTTGCCACAGGCACCAGCCCTACGCAGGTTATCCCATAATTTTCTCAAAGGTAAGGAATTATTTAATCTCGATTCATAATATTTCCTCTTAGCTGAACGTATCCTCAAATTGACCCTATTACGTACAATTTTGTATTGATTGTAGATATCAGTAGATCTTAATCTACGACATCTGTAATGTAAGTAGTCACGCTCAGCTATAAGTCTTTTGATTTCAGCCGAGAACCATGGACAACCGCTGTCTCTAAAACGTCGTGTTTGAATAGGGGCACACCCATCATGAAGCTAATTTACAATTTGTTGTTAAATGTCCACCTTATCTTCGATTGAAATACATGAAATGATACTATAACAGGGCAGCATGGTACATTCATTTTCCAGAGAATCTAGGTCTAAATTTTGATAATTTCTATATGCAACTGTTTTATTCATTGGATAGCCAATACAAGCCAATGATTCGCTGTGACTGTGACCTCTTCACTGATGGAGAAGCCTCTATTCCACCTGCTTTGGTATATATAAATATGACTCTAGTATTTCTGTTACAGCTTGCAGCAGTTATGGAAGTGCTTTGAGTGAAGAGGTTTCAGCATTGCAAAGGGAGTACTTTTCTGGTTCAAATCGTTATCGATTCATTAGCTTACTTCTCATCTCAGTTGGTTAAAGCAGGCAAGTCTCTTTGAGCAATGTCCAACTGTGATTTCTCGGAGGTTACCATCTAATTCTAGTTATTATTGGACATTCACACAAGCCATGTAAAGTAATATCGTACAGATACGGTCTACTGATATGATAAGTGCCAAAACTTCATCCCTTCCAGTACTTTTCATTAACGAAATAGTCATGGCCTGCGACACCCTACATTAAAAGCTTTTTCCCTTAGATGCAAGATTTTGTATTACCCTCTTTCCCATATGTAGATGTAATCAACATATCAGGCTAGGGCTGAATAGCGGTATATTCAGGCCTGTCTAGCCAGCTGTGCTAGATCTATCCATCTCGGTGGAACTCATTACCATTATCATTGATTTCGCAAACCAAGTCCCGACATCCGACTCAGTTTTAGACCAACCCGTGTACATACCAGACTAGTCCTGCATTAGTTCACATAGTAGGGAAATTCCAGGCCCACCGATTCTCTATTACGATTTTGGGTACCTGGAACGCTTAACGTCAGAAATTTCCTCGATACGCTCTTCAATCTTAGTATGACCTTAGCCAAGGTTCTTTTTCGAAGAAAATTCCATCATCTTTATCCTGTATAAAGTACTTCTTGCCATAGAATCTACCTCCAGGTGCAGAAGTGTGCGATCTAGTAGGGTTTTTTTTTCATATACCAATACGTAATCATCTCCTATGTTAGGATGGGTTTTATGACAGTCATATTGATCTAGAGCATGATTCTGGTTTATAAGCTCCAATCTTCTCTGCATACTCTGCGGCAAAAGAAGAAAGACCTTCCAGCCTTCTCCGCGATAATTTGTAGGTGCACATTTTAATATAACTCAAAATCTACCATTTATCTTAGATATTTCGTCTGGTTACTAAAGGCCATAGTCGTTCGAAAGAAATTGTGTTCCACGAGTTAGTCCATCCATTAGCCCTATCTAATGTACCAGGAAAGTTTTCTCCTCAGTTGAGATTGAGATTAACCTCGCCGAACGACGTCGTAACTATGTATATCCAGAAACTCGCAATTACAGCTACTCTCGGTTACAATCACGACGTCTATTGTCAAGTTAGCTTTGCGGGAGCAAGTTCTTCGCATTGAGGGACATCAGGAACTCGGTTCATGCAACCAAAGGAAGAAGAATCATGCACAGCAAAAAAACCCTGATTTTAAGCAATTTCCTGTGGACAATAGGAATAATTCAAAAGGCCCCCTAAGTCAGGTCAATATTAAGGGTGGACGGACAACTATGTTAAAGGTTAATTCTGAACAATCGCTTCCGTATACTGACTAAGCCAATAGATCTATCATAACCTGACGTTCATAGTCAAGTGTTAGTAGTAAGAAAAATGGTTGGAGCAGAAATGGACAAACAGTTTCATATATAAATATCCAAAAAACATTTTACTACAATTATTTTGACTTCGTAGAGGGTACAGCAGCAAAAGAGGATTCTTTATACTTGCTGCTATCTACCTTTCAACCACATGGTCTTGCAGGAATTTACATTCTGTTTCGTTTACCTCGACGATATTTTAATCGCCTCCAAATCCAAAATTGACCACTACAATTACTTAGAACAAGTTTTCAAGCTTCTTCAAGAGTTCGACCTTATTTTGAATGTAGAAAATGCATCTTCTAACAGTCACAAGTTCAATTTTTGTTACACCTCAAGGCATCCAACCCTCTCTAGAACGTGTTGAAGCAATTACAAATTTCAAACTCCCTGAAGCCGTAAAATATTTACGACGTTTTTTGGGAATGTTAAATTTCTACAGTCGCTTCCTGCCACACACATCGGAACAAAAGCAGTCCAAAACAATCATCTGACTGATTCCAAAAAAATGGTGCCAGGCGAATCGACAGGACTGATGAATCCAAGGATGCTTTTGGATTAGTCAAATCGCAACTGTTTTAGCGTTTCCTATTGCATCAGCTGAATTATCTTTATATGGTAAATGCTTCAGATTTTACTATTCAACAAAAGATTGACGACACTTGGCAACAACTAGGCTTCTACTCCGTCAAACTAAATGGCGCTCACCGTAAGTACAGCACCTATTTTAAGGAGCTACTAGCAGCGTATAAGGGAATCCATAATTTTCGATAATCAACTCTGGGTATGAAATTCAGTAATATGCGTATGCTATCTGCAGAAACAAACACGATCGAACAATCTTTAAAAATTCCCTGATCATAGTCCTTAAACACTGTTGCCAGGAAAATTAGGGAGGATAGTTTTTGAAGAAATCACTCTCAATCCACCATTTATTTAGAGGATGGAACAGCTTTTGCAAACATATATCTATTCACAATTTTGCAATTTTTCCGTGGAAAAATATACCTCCTGAGCTTAGTGTTGAAAAGGACTATAAAGCCGAACTTAACAAATATCAAAATATCAAAGAGAATATCCTTGTAGTTGTCATAGACTGTTTTTCTTTTTTGATAATGTGGGTTGGGTAACTATGAATAAGGAGGAGGAAAATGCAAATTTTATAAGAATCACAGATAACAAAACTATTTCTGATTCATATTAAGGATTAAATAGAATTACAAATTTATAAAATTTAATTTTAATGTTTTTTGGAGTGGGAAATATTGCCCTCTCTATTCTTATTATACCCCTCCACCCATATGACATTATCCAGCTCTATCCAATGATATTATAAGGATTTCAATATATTATTAAAATTAAGATAAAAATAACTGAGAAAGGTTTAAATTAAACAATTTCCGGTGAAACTTAGTTGTTTCAATTACGAGTAGATTTCTCTGTAGTTCTAGTCGGTAGACCATAATAATAATAACTACAAATACTAATAACTTTAATAACAATAAATTTAACTAAATTTCTAGTAGGTTTGAAATTTAAATTTTAAGTTATCTCAGACATCTGGCTCTATTTCAATTGATGGTAACTATGATATTCTACTAAACCTTCGCTTTAAAACTAGTAAAAACTGTTTTAACATTTTAACTGTAGACTGCATAAATAGCCGAAATTTAATTTGAATTTAAAATATCGTTTAAAACAGACCCAATAAAATCAGCTTGCCCTCGACTCTCGGCTTGCTCTAATCTTACAACAACAACTGATATAATGGAATTTATGGCGTTAGTTATTGGCTAATAAGCTATCGAAATACATCTACAGGGCGAGTTCTCTATACAAATCAGTAGAAAGCAAGTTCCAAACACGAAATCCTCAAACCAATAAAGAGTACCTACTCCAGAATAAAATGTCAGTGCCGAAGTATCAGAATGCTCACATTTCTAGAAAATCGCAGAAATGCAAGCTCATTAAACAAATATGACGAATATTTCAAATGAATTAGTTTATAAAGAAATATTAATACTGTGCCAACCAAATGAACATTCAAAAATCGTTGGCAAGTAGAACGTGTCGATGTGGAGAAACATATGTAATGTCAAAACGTTAAGGCCCGAAAACGAATCGCATGAAGTCGTTGAACAACCCAGCAGCTGTTTAGTCTTTTATTCGTAACATTGCAACTGAGGAATAATTTACCATCTCCAATATATTTTTTGTTTGTGCTTATTTCTTACTTCAGTCAAGAAAAGATCCATTCCTTTGTTTTATATAAAAGACAAGGAGAACGAAAAACTCTAAAACACGAGGTCTGGTCCGCTTAACAAAATCGCTCACCAAAATCTTCCTGTCATTTTAATAATGAACCACAGCAGGGGTCGGATTCTGTAACTCGGAGAGTTTGGGAGTTTGAGAAAGGAGAATTTTCGTTTTCCCCGATTAAAACTCCCTAACTCTCCTTTCGCGATTCTCTAAACTGCTTGGGGAGTTAGAGAAAACGTGAGAAGTATCGCAATATTGAAGAACGGCTAACTCTGTGGGGGAGGATTGTAGAGCATTGGGGTTTTTTCCTACGGATTTAGGGTCTAGAGTACAAAAATATAGATGAAAAATATTTGGGGTGGGGCCTTTGAGGTTTGGGGTCGTACCATCCCTCATTGGGGGTTGTCCAAATTACGTCCTGTTTGGTATCAAATTAAAGAGGGAGAAGCGAGTAATCGAGTGGCGTAGTTCTTTTTTGATCATTTTAACTTCATAACTGACTTTTGACCGTCGAAAGACGGATTTTTTTCACTTGGGTCATATACACTCAAGTTCCTACATTTTGCATATATGTATTTCTTCCGTTCTTTGTTTCACATTCATTTTCAACTCATTATTATGAAGAACTGATGAGTCGTGGAAAATTACTTTTCAGGAGAAAAATGTTCGCAACAGAGTACTCCGAACATTTTTCTCCTGAAAAGTAATTTTCCACGACTCATCAGTTCTTCATAATAATGAGTTGAAAATATTATCGGCCATTTTTTCATCTTAAGAAGGACTGATTCACTTCTTTTACAGTTATCTCCAAAACTATTTACCGGACTCAAAAACTAATTTCATATCTAATTAGGGGACAAAATGTAGATGCGATTTCATCCTAAATTAACGTGCATATTTAAAATTTTTATAGCATCTCTTCTGTACTGGAAGACGACCATTTTCGCGTGAATTACAATTTTTAGCGGGTACCTTGAGACACCAAATCCTTATTTCCCTGTAAGCATTGCAAGGATTTCCATAATTTGTTTTTGCAAACATAGCCACAATATGCAGTGAATCCATAATTCAACACAAAGGACAATAAAAGCAGACAATACTGTCAGTTGAGAAATATTTTTCTTACTTCTCCACAACTAACACAGCCGAGAGTTTTGCCGAGTTGAATAGATAGTTTGGTAAATCTCAATACAAATTCCACGAGTTACAGAAGTCCGAGTGGAGACTTAAGTGGCAAAAGAACTCTCATCTCCACAACTCTCAACTCCCCGGCCCCAGGTGAGGAATGCTTTTCTGGTGCACTACAGATAAAAGAGCCAAGAGTATCCATCCTGTACCTGGTAAAAGCTCCCATTTTTGATAGGCGAGCGTGAAGCGGATTGTATCCAGTTACGATACGGACCATGATTCTATATTGTTTTCTCCCGAACGGCCCAAAGGATAGTCCATGAACTTCTTATTTGGCCCATCAAGAAAGAGTTTCTACACCTACAAGCGCTCAGGTTCGCCTATCGGTCCTGATACTTTTCACGAACATCTGATTTTATGAAAAATCTAGCAGTGCTAACAACAGATTCTGATCTGGGAAAGGAAGTGCTAGAGGGGGACTTTGCAACAGAGTTATCCCTTCCTTCATTCCCTATAATTTCCACGTGTCCAGGCACAAACTGTGTCTCCTATCACCATCTTAAAATATTTTCAGGTAGCTATAAAGGATTTAAGCGTGAAATACAATTACGGCTGATCTGTCGACTGCGCCTTGATTTTAAGTCGAAATCGACGCTGAGGTAAAATTTGTAATTAAATAAAAGCTTCAACTGCTTGAACAATCCAGAAGTCCCGACTTCTGCGATTGAACTGAAGTTGGCCGCAGCGAACACCAACTTTGCACTTTCAGCAAAGTTTAGTTTCAGTCGGAGTCGCAGTCGAAATTGCAATTGTATGTATCTTGCAACATGTATTTACCATTTGAGCAAAGTCGAAGCCGAAGTCGAAGTCGTAATTGCAATTCACGCTTTATCTTTCTCCAGAGTCTCTGGGATGTCCAAAATTTAGGGAGCCACTTGGAAAATAAAGCATGAATTATTGTTAACAATTAGTTTAGTTAGTAGCTTTGAGGATGTCCTAAGAAGGATAAATGCGTCAGCATTCTTAAAACTAATTATTAATAAAAAAAAAACAATATGTGGAAGCAGAAACAACTGTTTTTTGAAAAAATGTTATCAAGGCAATTCCACCAAGTGCTATCAAAACAATCAAGCAAGATGTGATATGACAGCCAAAATCTACTAGAGATCATAGTAAATTTGACGTGCCACACTATTGATGTGCCTATTACAATTTGGCGAACAAAAAGTTAAGCTAAAATAATTAAGACGAAATAATAAAAGCCAGAAAGTGGATTTTTAAACGTTAATTTAACTTATTGACTTAACTTATCGTACGAAATTCAAAAAACCCAGCGGCTTGCCTGTCTAGGAATAACTGGTGCCATGAGAACATGTCCTACAGCAGCCATGGAAGCCTTATTAAACCTTGCACCCCTGCATTTGCAGGTAAAAAAGGAAGCGATCTCCAATGCTATTAGAGTACAAAAGGAGAAACAGTTACAGCCAGGCGATCTGGTTAGTCATTTAAGTATCTTAAAACAAATATGCTTCGAGCAAGTGACGACAATATCTGATATAATCACACCCAGAGTGGATTTTGTAAGACCATTCCAAGTGGTTCTTGGAGACCGACAACAATGGCGCTCCACTAAACCGTCCTTCCAACAAGGATCGATGGTGTGGTATACAGACGGCTCAAAAACAAACAGTGGGGTCGGATTGGGTGTATACGGCCCCAGATGCCATATATCAAAGGCTCTAGGCTCTACCCCTACCGTATTCCAAGCCGAGGTATTAGCCATAGAAGAATGTGCCAATACCTGCATTAAAAGAGCCATAAATGGCTCAACCATTAATATCATCTCGGACAGTCAAGCTGCCCTCAAGGCCTTAAAGTCCTACACTGTCAAGTCAGGGATAGTCTGGGAATGTCTACAAACCCTCAAAAATCTATCAAGGAGAAACAAAGTTATCCTCATGTGGGTACCTCGTCATGAGGGCCACAAAGGCAATGAAATTGCGGATGGCCTAGCCAAAAGAGGAGCGGAAACTCAGTTTGTCGGACCAGAGCCATTTTGTGGCACATCAAAGTGTTACCTCAAAGCTACCCTAAATAACTGGGAGAATAAACAAAAATCCCTGTATTGGGAAAGGCTACAAGGACTTCGTCAGGCAAAACAGTTTATCGACACTTCTGGCGGAAAAACAAAAGAACTCCTACTCCTTAGAAGAACAGAGCTCAAAATGATCACTGAGTTCGTCTCAGGCCATTGCCCCTTGAGGTATCACCTAAACAAGCTGGGTTTGGCTGAGACTTCGTCCTGCCGCTTCTGTCAGGATGCTCACGAAACCTCAGAGCACTTGCTCTGCAACTGCGAAGCATTGGCCAGGCGGAGATTACTCCACCTTGAACATGCTTTTCCTCCACCAAGCTACGTATGGAACCTCAAGCCCAGAATGGTTCTAGACTTTATTATCAGTCTAAACCTATAAATGGAGCAAATTCAACGGGGACTCACAATAGATCTTTCAGGTCGCAGTGATTGCGAGGCTAACGCCTATACACCCCTTTACAAATCTAATCTAATCTATCGTACGAAATGCATCAATGGCTTAACTTAAGTTTTTTTGAACCATATTTTGATTTCAGGGTATCGTTGAGGAAAACGTGATCCCTAAGGTTGCTTTCGCTGAACTTGACATTTCATTGTTGGACTGAGAGATCTTATTGTACTGTGATCTGATGCTTGCTATGGCTTTATGTTGTGGCAAGTAAAATTGCGGCTGAAAATCGTGAGAGAATTCTGCTTTTAAGAAATTCTCAGACAGGATGTTAAGGAGTTGAAATCTTATGAAAATGAAGATGATTTTCGTAAATAGTTACGTCCGTACATAGATAGTTACATCACGTCATCGAAGCATTAAAATGAACTTGGGCAAGTTCTTAGAATTTAAAAAGACTCGAAACAGATCACTTGTCAACAAATCAATCAAATCTCTGATCCAATTATTGCCGACATTTTTTAAGTGAATGCCAATATTTTGGTAACTGTCTCCCAAAACAACGAAAATATTATCAAATCACAAAAACATCCTCTTTAACATTCGGGAAAAATCTGAAACGTATTTATTTTTTCTTCTTCCAGATTTTCCTTTATATTTACCAAGTATCATACTAAAAAGCTTAAATTGGGGATGCTCCGCTCTGTCGTGTAAAAATCGACTCCGTAATTATGTATGCTCACAGATGAAGAGCGGCACGCCGACGACTTATACAGCATCTTCGTTGCGAATGGAATCGTTAGGCATACGTCCAATAAATGTATGTACATACATAAATTTATCAGATCAACAGTAAAGTTACAGATTACATCATACATACATACATACATATGTATATCGTAGGAGCACGTGTATATGGAAAACCTTTCAAACTTTCATTGATTTTTCTTCCAGGTGGAAGGAATTTTAATGATATCAAAGAAATGTTCTTTCCTTTTTTGAACAAGGACCTCATGAATATTTTACATCCTTTCGTCTCAATGTGTTCTTTGCATAATATGTTAGCGATTCCTTTCCAAAACTTATGGAACACACATCGACAAGTGATAAAAAATTTACGAAATTTTCATTTCATGAATAATTTTCTGATTTCCTGGAGGGGATCAGGATGCTATCTTTCTACATATGTACATACATACATTCATATATTACCCAGTTTATATTACCTGAGATTCTTGAGGCAATCGCTTATGTTGTATGTACTTTTAGAGGAAAAAAAAAAAATTTAAGAGGAAATTACCGGAAAGAGTACGCAAGCATTGTAAATGCCATTAAAATTCTAAGTGAGCTCTTAAATAGGGCAACAGAATACAGGGGAGAAAAAAAAACATAAACCCCTCATCCTAGTTGTGAATGATGCCTTGGTAATTTTTTTGGGGTAAGTCTATATAAATCCGACCAAAGCTTATTAGCTAATGGCGGCTAATGTTCTTTCTGTCTTGAATTGACAGACTTAAAGGATGTAAATATGTTGGAGGGGTTGGAGGTGAAGGACTTGCAAGCATCATCTACTCAAACAAGTGGAGCTTGACCGCCTGTCCAATATATTATTTGATGGCGTTCTATATAGTTCCTTTTACTTTTCTGGTAAAAGCTTTTCTGAAAGGTAATCCCAAAACTTGAAATGGGTTTTTTTTTTCCATAAAAAAAATTTTTATGTTTGTTATTATTATCAACCTTTGGGGGGGTTTGGAAGACCTGTGAATTTCTCTCTTTATTCATTTACAGACTGGTGCAAGTGGCTCACTATAATATTAAAGAAATTTTTCAATGTTAATTGGTTGTAATTATGGATCAATCACAAGCATAGCTAGTACCTAGTAGGAGGATGTTTCTACTGCTTTTACATACTTGGATCACATTTATGTGATCTAGGTTCTTTCATCCATTGATAAAGATAGAGCTAAAATGGTTACCCTGTAGCGGATTCTGTTTTGTGCGATCACTTTCAGTTCGCCACAGAATCTTCTAATAATTGTGACCTCTGTCATATCCATATTAGCTAACATATGATGACTCCGGACTACTCTCGTATATACGGGAATCAATATCTCCTTCTGTACCGCCCTGGTTCCGTTAATTACGATTATTGCATATTGTGTTTTGTAGCAATAAAGGATGGGAATTCGGACTTGCATTTCACATTAAAAAAAACACGGTTATTATACCCTAATGCAAACTTTTATTAGTTTTAGAAGTTAGCAAAACAGGGCTAACCGTTGATGGGGGGGTACTTTCTTATTCTTCAGTTTTACAAATTAGTGATCTTCATAAGACTGCCTCAAGCGTACGATTCACTGGGTATTTACTGGTCATCCCCATGATCGATTTTCATCGATCGCCAAAAAAAAAGCTAAGAAGAAATTGCGAAGTTGAGAAGGAGTGGACAATTTTAGATGGAATTGAAAAGTCGCGAAGGAGTGGAAAAGTTGAGAAGGAGTTGAAATGTCGAGAACATTATAATAATAAGTCTATAAAAAACAAAGTAATTTAGAGACCTAACTAAACTATTTTCAGTCTTGAAATTTTGAATTATTTTAGATATTGTGATTCTGGTACTGATGGGAAGTGCCGGATCTATAGAGGTGGCACGCTGGCTCTGGGCACTAGTTTTAAGGGGTCGGCAATACGACGGAAATCTGAACTCATAACTGAACGAAACAAAATCTCATTACAAGAATTGGAAAAAAATTTCAGACCATACTGCAGTCTTCTTTCCGGAATGTAAAAGCTCCTTTGCTGACATCATACTTTGAATTGGTCCTTATACTTATACACTCAATCAACTTACTGTCTACGAAATTTAAGTCTGTAAGCCTCTGTTATCAAACTAAACTAAAAATTCCGCTAAATTCTCAAATTGTACCTTTGTATCAGATATGAAATGAATTCAAAAATTGTGCAAATGTACTATGGTGGATGACAATCCTATGTTCCCCATCATTCACCAATCTTAACTGAAATGTAGACAGAAGCACAGAGTTGCCAAAACACATTTTAATACCAGTTAAATTTTTCCATTTTAGCCGGACTTAAGGCCTTTGAATCTGGCTAAAAAATCGGCTAAATCCTTTCAACCTGAACGGCAGTACGCCAAAATTCCTACCCAGAGTTTTTTTTTAAAGCGTCTCAAATTTTAGTAGTTTTAGCCGGGAAGATTCCTATTGAAAAGCGGCTAAAATAAAAAACTAATCTCGAACATAATAAAATTTTTAATTTGTATTCTTTGTATTAATAAAATAAACTGCATATTTATTATAATACGATTTTCTACTTTCCTTTTATTTAAAACAGTTTGAGATTCAAACGAATAATAGAAAAGTAGATCTTGATTTTTGTTTGAATTTCAAATTCTTTTTATTTAACAATCATTATTGTTTCAAATTCAAATTGTTTCCTGGATCTGGCACTGCTGCTGGACCAGCAAGCAGTTTTCCAGATCTGTAAGATTTTCTATTGTCCTTTTATTAAATTGACTATTTTCCGGGGAATACAGCCTGTTCGTACAGCTTTCCAAATAAATAATGTTCGATCAATCGAGTCGAAAACCTTCTCTTAATCCACGAAAGATCTAGGCAAAGCTGAGAACTAGTACTCTGTTAAGTGCTGTAAGATGATTTATACATGAGCGAACTTTCTAAACCTTATCATACGATTGATAGCGATTTTAATTCTTTATCCCGAATATCCTCTGCTGTAGTACAAGCAGAAACCTCTTTTATTAATATCAATCTCTCCAGGAATAATTGTAGTACACAGGCTGTTTCCGCCACGGAGGTCCAACGGGCAGGAGGTGATAGTACTCACAAAATGTATGCCAAGGCTATGCTACGGCATCATAGGGCACCCTCTGAGCTTTGGCAATATCATTAAAAAAAATAAATAAAACAAAAAACTGTTTCAGAGTTACAGGGTAATTAAAAAAATATGCTAGTTTTTCACAAAGTACCCTGTATCTGCAAAAGTATAGCGTGCACGGTCACCGTTAAAAACTCATGGTATGAAGAACCCCATGGCCTCACCAACGACTGCTTAACTAGCCTCGTAAATATCGTCTTGTTTCGGTATGACCTGAATGGATTATGAGCACGTTTTCCTGTATTCAATTACCTCGTTTATATCTGCATCGTCTGAAATAGCCAAATATTGAAGAAAATAATTTTTTTTCGAATACAACTTTTTTTTTCAGTGTCACCACTTTCTCCATCACTGGCCGTCTCTTGTAGTTTCATTATAATTCTCATGGCAGCTTCGAAGGACGTTGCCAGTAATAATTTTTGTTTTTTCTGAAATGCTGCCTTAGTTGTTGAGGTTGCTCAGGTGTTGGCCATCAAATCCATCAAATATATCAAGAAAGAGATCCGGGATGCAAACTTTGACAAAAATATATATTCAGTGTAAAAATTAAGAAAACCGAGAGCACAACCGGAAATAATGCTAACGCCATTACCTGGCTATATGTCAATGTCAAAAAGCAAATGAAACTTACTTTAATTTACCTCCAAGATCCACGCTAGTAAGACTAGAAATAGCGGGAAGCGATTTCTGCAGGAGCTGCAAGGATTCAGAAGAAATCGAATTCATTCAACACATACTTTGCGAGTGCCCCGCTTTGATGTATTAAAGTAGTACGGTACTTGGTAGTTACTTCTTTTTAAATCTGTAGGATCTTTAAGAAAAGAGCCCAAATGTATTTTGAGATTCCTTCAAAAAACCGGATTGGATCTAGGGCAGTTTCAAAAAGGTTATCATCCCATGAAGTCAAGGGACACAATGGACCTGCTTGAAACCTAACTGAAGCAGGCTAGATATCTCTGGCAGTATCTAACCTAATGTAAGTCTACAAAGACGAAGGTTACCCTTGTTATAACAGTTTCTTTCTCCTTAGTATATTTTCCAAAAATACTGATGCTTTTTCGTACAGAAAATGGGAATTCGTAAATTTTGTTTACATTCCATATAGGTACCCCTTAGATGTGCTTAGTTTGGGATTTAACTTAAACTTGTTTAAGTAGATTTTTCTAGATTTCCTACGCAAACTTTAATTCGTGTGGAAAATCTGTCGTCCTGATTGATAGACGTTTTACATCATCGAGATTAAACTAGTTAGAATTTCTTAAGGGTTAAAAAGATTTGGCAACTCACTCCAAATAAGATTTACAAGCGAACAACCCCAAAGGCAATAATCGAACTCGTAAAGAGACTTAGCTTAACCACTCTAGGGGAGGACACAATATATCAATTTTGGTCGCAGTTACCGCAGGGTCTAGTGATCTAGCCGACCCTTCTCTTACTCTATCTAACCTTAACTAGGTCGGTAGCTCTTCTGAAAATTTTAATTGTTATTATTGGTTTCGTAGAAGATGAAAGATTCAATTTTATTCGCTTCGACAAATCTGTTCTGTGGAGTTCTTAAAATTATTTATTTTGGTTTTCATTAACTTTTTTAAAGAGCTCTTTCAACTCCTTATAGAAGAGTTTCTATAATAATACGTATACCACCTCCCTTAGAGTACCTACCAACTGCTATAAAGCAAAATGTATATGAATGAATATTGCATAACATTTCAATCTCGCTTTTTCTAAATTCAAATAACTCTAGATGAAATGTAAATTTACCTTTCTTTTTCCACTTTACAATATTTGCATATTTTTTTTTACTTCGCCCATATATTTTTTAGCGATTAGTGAGAGAGTTTTTGGCCACCTCCAATTGAATGAAATTTGCAATATAAACAACATAAAACACAGGATCCTTTTAAAATCACTTTTATAAATGTAGGTATATCTAATTATCATTTGTACGCAGTGAAAATGACTTTATCTGACTGCGGACAGATACATATAACTACATACATATATACAAAAGAGTCATAAAACTTGGCAGTAATAATTAGCATAAAACCCTGCTTTAACCTTAACGTTGAAAAGAGCAAAAATATAAAATTTATTGGATCATCATTTGCATTAAGAGCCACTAAAAGTGGGACATTAAGCACATCAAAACCCTCCAAAAGAGAATTGTTGAGTGTAAGCCAAAAACAATTTCAAGATTTTATAGGCTTTTTCGTTTCCCAGTTTCCCAGGATAATTTGTAATCATTTCTTGGCTATAAATTGAACAATAAAAAATGCGTAGATATAATGCAGGAAGTTGATTTTAAGGGAATATTATAGCTATAGAAAATTCGGGGGAGTGTTGAGGTTTTAAAAGCGATGCTTACATCTGCATAGTAAATGCATTCAGCTCTTTTGGTAATTTGTAAAATACAAAAAAAAACCTTAGATTCCATATGTCCAAAAAATAATACCCTGCAATGCTGCTTAAGGCCCTTCCTTTTTAAACAGCAACTCGATTGAGTGTTATGGGTTGAGAGTTAGATACCACAACTAAGACTTATTACTTTTGTCTTCTGAGATTAGAGCATCGCAATTTGCACACAGCATTTTCGAACTTATTCTCAAAAATGAATATGGCACCATTTGTATTTGAATTTTCTGGCTTGAAGGATCAAGCCAACTATTCATTACAGATTACAGAGCCAAGGAGCTTACAATCGTCAAATGGAAAACAGATCTGTAGAGTTGAGAATACCAATAGTAATAGTTTCGGGCCATTTTCCGAGGTCGACAACAAGTTGACTACGCAAATTTAAGAAGGTACACGACTTGGTTCTAGAAAGTAAGAAATTCTTGACAATCGTAGACTGACCAGTAGATGCGATGTTACTTTCGAAGTTTGCCATTAAATACCTAACCACAAATGCGGCATTTAATAAACATTAAAATCTTAGGACCATGTTAGAAAATCTTGCAGCAAGGAATTAGTCCAGCTGGTTTGAGACTTAATCCAGTTCAATAAAAGAAATTCGATTAACTCAATTAATATACATATGTAAGACCCCAAGAATGGACAAAGTACACAGTTTCTGTTCATTTGGTCGCAAAATTACTGGATATGGTTGTACGCGGAAAATTTACACAAGCAAAAAGTTGTGTGTGTGTGTGTGGGAGGGGGGGGGGGTCCTAACGGTCTCCGAGATAACGGGACTGACTTAAAGATATTTGGATTTTGGATATGTTTTTATAGATCACCCTATAACTTCTGAACTTTACACCTATGATCATGCTTGAAATGGTGTCTCTAACTACTTTCCCTTCTCTTCTCTGCTTCATAATTATATCTCAATCTCAACAAAGTTAAAATTTTCGGAAATTTAAATCGGTTTTTTTTTATTTAGCTACTATTTTTATCAAAAACTACGTCATCAACACCAATTTATCATATCGGATTTAAGAAGCCCCAAAAGCTTCGCTTGGAAATGACCTATTACAACAGTCTGTACCCAAGATGTAACCCTTTTTGCGTTTTTTTTGCACTTTTTCTTAGGCATATCGCAAAACTTTAGAATTTTCAAAAATCCCTATGGTAACCAGTGCCTATCCTTGTCCAATATTTCTTAGTAGAAAAGTTGGTAGCATAGGTAGGTAGGCAGGTAGCGTAGGTAGGTAGTTATCTGAGGTAGGCAGATAGCATAGGTATGTAGGTAGCTTAGGTAGGTTAGGTAGGTAGGCAGGTAGCGTAGGTAGATACGTAGCTTAGGTAGGTAGGTAGCTTATGTAGGTAGGTAGCTTATGTAGGCAGGTAGCTTAGCTTAGATAGGGAGCTTAGTTAGGTAGGTAGGTAGCTTAGTTAGGTAGGTAGCTTAGCTAAGTAGGTAGCTTAGCTAAGGGTAGCTTAGCTAAGTAGGTAGCTTAGCTAAGTAGGAAGCTTAGCTAACTAGGTAGCTTAGCTAAGTAGGTAGCTTAGCTAAGTAGGTAGCTTAGCTAAGTAGGTAGCTTAGCTAAGTAGGTAGCTTAGCTAAGTAGGTAGCTTAGCTAAGTAGGTAGCTTAGCTAAGTAGGTAGCTTAGCTAAGTAGGTAGCTTAGCTTCATAGCCATTCCAACGACTGCTCAAACAGCCCGGTACCCCTCTACCCAACGGAGTTATGGTTGTCTAAACTAAAAATTTCGGATTTTCTTACCAATAGTTTTTAGTTTGACCTCTATTTTCTTTTTTGCAATAAGGTCATTAACATAACCTTTTTTTACAATAACTATAAACTGTTGACTCTCTTCTTTAATTTGACCTAGTATACACCCTATGTGCTATCTGTAGCCTTTAAAGAGTTATTAGCTCTTAACCTATTCTCAAGGCTATTCTTAAACTTATTCTCGAAGATAATTTGTCCCATTACAAGTCATTTTAAAGAAATATCACCTAATTTCGGTATGACCTGAATAGGTTGGGAGCTTATAACTTCTTACCGGCTGCAGATAGCACGTAGGGTGTACTAGGTCCAATTAAAGAGGACAGTCTACAGTTTATAGTTTTTACAAAAAAAATTATGTTAATTATGTTATTAAAAATAAATGGTAAGAAAATCCGAAATTTTGAGTTTAGATCACAACAACTCCTAAGGGGAGACGAGTCTGGAGATAGTTGAACAGGCCCTGGAAATGCCATGAAGTTCTGAATACAATCAACTTTATACGGTGACCGTACGCACTTTATTTTTTAAGATACAGGGTGTTTTGTGATAACCTAGCATAATTTCTTAATCACCCAGTAACTCCGAAACGATTGATATGCCCCCTTGCCTTACAATTTTTTTGTAGCTTTTTGGTAGCTTCGGTAGGTAATAATATACCTTTTACGTGTCCATGATAAATTAGCTTGGTTAACTATGGTGAAATGGGAAACAATAAAGACAAGACCAGACTTTTTGTTAAATTCTAATCTACTTAATCGCATAGTATTGATCTAGACGAGATAGATATTGGGTAAAATTCCAATTCTTCTGAACATCGTCCAACCGTTTTCTGATACATCTCACAACTCTCAAGCTCCATGACACAAACAATGTTGCGCAACATTTGACCGCTAAAAATCGCCAATTTCATACTCGTTGAGACAAACATATTGGATAAAATCATAGATATGGCACAAGAACTAGATGTTGCATGGCATACTAGAGCAGAGTATACAGTTTGTGAAATGGGTGATGCATTCTGGAATGGACCATAACAGGTTTTAGAGCGTGCCGAATGCAAATGTTTTTATAATAGCAGTTTTGTATACATTTGATCGACTTCTTCAATACTTCAGATACCAAAAAAATATGAATCACTCGATGTATACATCATTTAAAATGTCGTGGTCCATTCCGGAATGGTCCACCTAGCCATATAAATTTTGTATACTCTTTTAGTACTGCATGCGACATTTGGTTCTTGTGCCATCTATGATAAAATGTAGTTTCCTTTTAAATTTGTTCAACCTTTCTCTGCTACATGTCCCAAGTTTTGCCCTCGGAAAAAAGATACATGGCCCTATCTTTATCCGTCAAATATAACTAGTTTCGAACTCATTGAGACAAACATTGGATTCTTCTCAACTTTATCCGCTAAAAATCCTAAGTTCGGGGTCGATAAGACAATCAATGTATAAAGGGCGAATTCGTCTTAAATTTTTCCAACCTTTTTCGACTACAATGCTATATACATACATATGTATATAAGTATATGTAACTACAATTTTCGCTACTGCAAATATCTTTCATTATGAAAAGGCTGTTAATAGTGGATTTTCCAAAAACCTCTGAAAACGTTAGATCAGGCCTCTATAAATATAATTCCAAAACTTTTTACTTTAAAGGCAAGACAAACATAAGAGATAGATATAGTCATAAAATACCAAAAGAGCTTTAAGAGCCTAAACCGTTGAGATATACAATCTAAAAATTAAAAAAATAAAAATTAAACTTAAATTTATTCTCTTAGTGACCAAACCTGAAAATCCCCCCGCAATCTTAACAAAGTTCTTCCAAGTGCAATAATTTTAATTTATCAATATTCAAAAAGCGATTTTCTCTAATTTAATTCGTAAATATATATGCCCTCCTCCCATACGCCTATACATATCGTCTAGGAACATTTTCTGTTTAGACTCTCAAGGGCCTTTATTCGTCCTTGTTTTTATTTAAAAAAAAGTAATAAAACGGAAACCAAATCCAATTCTTTTCTCTTCTTTTATACCTAGCGAAAAAAAAATCTTGGCATTATCAGAAGAATGGGCTTGTCACATTTTAACTACCTTTCAACACAGCATTGTACATAGATAGATACATTTAGCCTTAGGGTTACATGTAGCGCCGGATGCGAAAGAAATCCTGTTACAATTCGGACCCACCTACATACATACTTACCTACTCCAGAAGCAAATAAAGCAATTAGAGGCCCAACAAACACAAATAAATACTCATTATACGGGGGATGGAAAGCGCACCCCACCAAATATATGTACGATTCACACTTTAAGCCCTCCCTTAGGGTTCCTACCTTTTCCGTATCCGTATTATTCTTATCCTTATTAACCTAGAGCTCCCTAGAGCTTACCAACCACACCGCTAGAATTTTTCTCAATAAATTCTCTCACTTCCTATTGCAGCACAACCCGCCGCAGTCATCGACTCATAATGGGAGTAGACATCGTTTTTAATTTTCCCTGTTGCCATTACAAGCTTCAATTAAGTAAAACACACAATAAAACCGACAGATATTTCGGTCTGTTCATAAACAACATTTCGAACTCTGGCAAAAAGGAAATGAGTATACGGTGAATATAGTTCAGTTGCCAGTTGTGTATGGATGAAGAACTCTTTGAACGTCCTGATTTAAGGTCTGGAGTAAGGATATGAATGTATGTATGCATTTATTTGAAAGCCAGGAAAAACTTTTGTCAATAAAAAATATCTTTGAAAGCTTGACTTTTCCCTCTCTGATGTCTGGAACGTTTGCTAACAAACAACATAAGAACGATGCTGTGGCGGATTGAAACGAAATAAAACTGTCTGAGCGCCGAGGCGCATAGATATCAATGGGATTTTTTCAACAAACGACGACGACGTCGACAATGATGACGAGAGATGGCATATTGCAACCATACAGTGCCTGAGGGAGATGCTGTTTACAATGTCTTGCCAGAAGGACTCACAATATAATGCTGAATGTTTGTTTGGGTCTATGAGATAACGTGCTTGCCGCCCCAACTTTAACCATGCTATCAACCTTTTCTCGGTAGATGTAACCGTTCGCCTGTAAAGCATTTTCTTTTTATTTTTATTTTTTTTTTAATGCCACATCATTAAAAGATTTTTTTTTTTTGTTACCCTCCTTAACCCATACGACCTTTCGCCCTTCATCTACCCCCTATATATGCTAAGTTCCGCGGCAGTAGAGCCTACTTTGAGCCCACACAATCCACATTTTCTTTTCCCATTTTTTTTTCCTTTTTATTTTAAGGGAACGGAAGCTCTGTTTTTCAAAGATAACCTCGCTTTCTCTATAGCGCTTAGTCTCTATCTAGAAAACGACCTAAAGCGTAGGGTGAATTTTAAAGTGATTACAAAATCATCCGACCAGGTGAATTGAAATGCAGAAAAACCAAATAACCGAGGGTTGTTATTCATCGGGAAAACAATGTTAATTTTTTCATCTCTTTTTTGCTTCTTCTTCAACTTCTTCGTTTTTCTTTTGCTTATATTTTTTTTTTCTTAATCTTCACCTTTGATGTGAACGGCTTAAGCCAAGGTCAATTTTATACCCAGCTTTTGATTCACAACCATAGAAATGGATCTAAATTAAGCCAACCGTGCACAAAGCTTTCATTGAATTTACAAGAGAAATGGAAAGAGAGAGATTTTGTGTAGGCTTGAACTAGAAGAGACTTTACATTTTCCTGACAGATAACGATTTCGGTTAGAATTATTCACACATGATGGAAAATTGTGGTTGGAAAATTGTATCTAGTTTCGTTGTAAAACGTTCATTTGGTGTTCAAATTTTGCAACTCACAGCACACCATCTAACCATCGCATCTGCGAGGACTGAGGACTGAGGAGAGCTGCAATTACTTGTGTTGCTTAGACAAATGTTCTGGGGGTAAGTTAACAATTTCCGGAATTGATTTGTAAACGCCCAGCTAAGCATGAAAATTCTTTGGTTGTTTATTTTGTGGGTTTGTTTTTTCTAACTTTGGAATATATTAAGGGGAAGCATAGTATTACATACATACATACAAATATACCGGTTTTAATGATACTTTAGAATATAGATAGGGAGCCCTCCATAGAATGATGCCTAAAGGAATCTAACTTTTGTAAAAAAAGATTTATTCCTCTTTAAGATTGCTCAAGTCCAAGCACAGAGCAACCGACAAAGAAAACGTCTCTGCGAAATGATGGAAATTGATGGGAGACAGAACTACAGGGTAGGAAGGAAAGCTTACTTTTTATCTCTCCGAAATCTTCTGTAAACACAAATTAATAATCAACATAAAGCATCATGGTGGTGAAATATAGATAGGACCAGAAATAATTATAATAAACGAATGATTTATAAATGATCATAAAACTACACGCTTACCTACTTTTTTTTTTGCAATTATAATCATAAACATTCCCTTAAGAGCACTAAGAAAGGATCATCAATTTACAGATGGCTGAAGACTATAGTGATGAGCAAAATCGGTCATTTTGGTGATTCAGGTCATACGAGTCTTTTGGTATAAGTGACTCATGTAAATGATTCGGTTAATGGGGTCATTTGGATCAGTTGGGAATAATCATCTAATACCCTAAAATTATCTGCCTCACCTAATCGTTCACGTCAGAGCAACGCTCAAAGCTAAAAGTTCGCTGAGTTTGTCAATTTTGCAGCCGTTCGCGACTAATATATGAGCCGATGAGAATCGGAAGTTTGCATTAGATTAGATTAGATTTGTGAAGGGGTGTATAGGCGTTAGCCTCGCAATCACTGCGACCTGAAAGATCTATTGTGAGTCCCCGTTGAATTTGCTCCATTTATAGGTTTAGACTGTTAATAAAGTCTAGAACCATTCTGGGCTTGAGGTTCCATACGTAACTTGGTGGAGGAAAAGCATGTTCAAGGTGGAGTAATCTCTGCCTGGCCAATGCTTCGCAGTGGCAGAACAAGTGCTCAGAGGTTTCGTGAGCATCCTGACAGAAGCGGCAGGATGAAGTCTCAGCCAAACCCAGCTTGTTTAGGTGATACCTCAATGGGCAATGGCCTGAGAAGAACTCAGTGATCATTTTGAGCTCTGCTCTTCTAAGGAGTAGGAGTTCTTTTGTTTTCCGCCAGAGGAGTCGATAAACATCTTTGCCTGATGAAGTCCTTGTAGCCTTTCCCAATACAGGGATTTTTTATTTATTCTCCCAGTTATTTAGGGTAGCTCTAAGGTAACACTTGATGTGCCACAAAATGGCTCTGGTCCGACAAACTGAGTTTCCGCTCCTCTTTTGGCTAGGCCATCCGCAATTTCATTGCCTTTGTGGCCCTCATGTCCAGGTGGAGGATAACTTTGTTTCTCCTTGATAGATTTTTGAGGGTCTGTAGACATTCCCAGACTATCCCTGACTTGACAGTGTAGGACTTTAAGGCCTTGAGGGCAGCTTGACTGTCCGAGAGAATATTAATGGTTGAGCCATTTATGGCTCTTTTAATGCAGGTATTGGCACATTCTTCTATGGCCAATACCTCGGCTTGAAATACGGTAGGGGTAGAGCCTAGAGCCTTTGATATATGGCATTTGGGGCCGTATACCCCCAATCCGACCCCACTGTTTGTTTTTGAGCCGTCTGTATACCACACCATCGAACCTTGTCGGAAGGACGGTTTAGTGAAGCGCCATTGTTGTCGGTCTCCAAGAACCACTTGGAATGGTCTTACAAAATCTACTCTGGGTGTGATTATATCAGATATTGTCGTCACTTGCTCGAAGCATATCTGTTTTAAGATACTTAAATGACCAACCAGATCACCTGGCTTTAACTGTTTCTCCGTTTGTACTCTAATAGCACTGAAGATCGCTTCCTTTTTCACCTGCAAATGCAGGGGTGCAAGGTTTAATAAGGCTTCCATAGCTGCTGTAGGATAGGTTCTCATGGCACCAGTTATTCCTAGACAGGCAAGCCGCTGGGTTTTTTGAAGCAGAGCCTCAGCCGTCTTTTGATTAGTTTTTTGGCCACCATGCGAGGGCCGCATAGGTGACCATGGGTCTAACAACCGTGGTGTACGTCCAGTACATCATTTTTGGCTTCAGACCCCATGTTCTGCCAATGAAGCGACGACACGTGTAGAGAGATCGCATCGCTCTATCCGTCACTCTGGACAGATGCGAATACCAGGTAAGTTTCTTATCTAGGGTTATCCCCAGATATTTGACTTCATCTGAAAATATCAATTCCGTATTATCAAGAAGAGGAGTCGTTAGTGAAAGCTTCGATCTCCTTGTGAATGACTTCGATATGACTTGATCATGCTTGCCCCGGGAAGCTTGCATAGTTTAGAGTAAATTGATGTTTCCCACCTCGGCCCATAAAAAGTACGGACATCTTTTGCTTGAAAATAACAATGAAACACTGCCATCAGTAGCCATACACCGTATATTTTGTCTTTCTTCATGATGGTGTTTAGCGGGTGATGGTTAAGAAGTAAGATTTTGGTCTTGAAAATTATTGACTTACGCCACTATGGTTCTCACAGGCTCATATCAGTGCATGTTAAGCAATCACAATCAAAATTATGCCTTTGTACTCAACTGTTGAAATGTAACATGGCAAGGCAACCCAGTTGGCCTCAAAACAACCATTTAGAAAAAGCAAAATTGCTGCATTCTCTGAATGATTAAATCAGTGCTGCAGAAATTTGTGTTTGTTTCAATTTATTTCATTCTTTAGTCATAGGGGGAAACTTTTCCTTAAGGGGGTCACCACCTGTTTTTTGACCATTTTTTGGGATGTTGTTTTGACGAACAATAAAAATGTAGATCTTTGAACTTTTTACTATATACGACCGTCTCCATGATTCCGGCTCATTGGCTTATTTGAAATAAAAAAATCAAACGACGTTTCTATCTATGAAACTGTGGCTATCGACTGAACTAGAATCATTCGAAAATATTGAAAATTGAATAATTGAGATGTTTTTGAAAATTAATTTTCAAATTTCGTGATTTTTTTCGATCATTTTGTTACGAAAAAAAAACGGTTCGGAATTTTTGCATTATTTTAGTTCACTCGATGACCATATATGTGCCGAATCTACCTTTAAAATTTCAAGGCAATCGGTCAAACCATTTTTGAGATATCATGGAGACTAGTTAGAAAAACGTAGTCTTGAGAAAACCCGTTTAAAAGTTCAAATACAATTATCACAAATAAAATTCGAACACTTTGGGTGCTCAATTAAGACTAAACTAACCGTCATATTGGAAACAGAAAATGAGTTTAGAGATATAACGGCTTCTCTATTGTACATTTAAATCTATGTTTGTATTAAAAGGGCTCAGGTAAGAAACCAAAGCGCAAGAGAAGGGGTCCGATGCTCGAGCGCACGCTCCAAATACCTGCACTCATTAACGCTGTAACTTTCGAACGGCGCAGAATATCGGAAAATTATTTTACCCACATATTCTGCACTATATTTGGATACAACTTATGCAAAAATCAGTCACACGGGGTGACCCCCTTGAGAAAAACCTTTCTAAGGAAATGAAAATTACAAATTTATAACACAAGTATTAGTTGACCGAACTTAAAGTCTCAAGTCAATCGTTGCAGATACCTAGGGTAAGAGAGTATATCATAATATTGTAAACAATAAAGATTATCCATCATGTTTTTTTAAATACTTGCATTAGTCTGGCACCCTTTGCACCCTTGTGCATGTGCAGAAGGGAGGTAAATATCAAAACTATGATTTGGCGACAAAATTGGCAGTTGAGGAATTAGTAGCAATAAAAATTAATTCAGAAAGGATACCTTTGTGGATGCCTAGTAGTAAGTACTTTTTGTTGTTTCTTACATGTGAGCGAGATGCAAAAGTTTTATTTCAATGTGAAAAATATTAGTTAAAGATCTTTGCATGCATAGCCCTGCAAATAAAAAGTTTATCGAATTAGCTTGTATTCGCCAACAACTGCAGCAATCTCATCACGCGACTATGTGCCGAGATCAGTCATTTCGGAATAGTCAAATGCGAGGTAGCAGCAAAGGAGGTAAGAAGCTGAAAAGCTACAATCAAACGACAACATGAGAAACTAGCCCATCATACGCACGAAGTAGAGACAGTTCGCGGCAAAAAAACGTTCCTTCTTTGATGGAATAGGTTCAATGTTCAAGACCCTATTCGGAACGATGGATTACGCTGACTCAGAGGAGACACGTACATCATTTATAGACGAGATAAACGGAAAAGAGAACAGGATGTTTAACCTCCTCAAAGAGCAGACTACTGTAGTAAAATCAACCCTGGACCTATTTAACGTATCACGGGTTCAAGCGGCAATAGAACGAGAGGAGTTGAAAAATAAGATTTCAGTTATCATCAAAATGCAGAGAAATGAAAGCGAAGAGCTAACCGCATTACAGCTGAGACTAGAGCTGAACGAAATCATTACAATGATGATTCTCCAACTACGAGAAATCACTGACTCTTTAGATACTGTATCAGATATGCTGGTCTCACTAAGCATGGGAAAGCTACACCCACTAATAATCCATGCGAAGGAGATAACAGAAATCATGAGTAATGCCACCCGACAGTTTGACCTGGACGAGAGATTTCAAAATTTTCAAATTCTAAACCAGACTGCGAAGGAAGAAGCTCTTCAAATAAATCAACAAATATTGGTTAAAATTGAGATTCCTCAACCTCAACGAACATCATTTGATCTACATAAAGTATATACAATACCGGCAGCAGTAGGAGAGGAAGGCTTTCATAATTATAAACTTGACGCTGAATTCGTGGCAGCAAACAACCACGGGCGACAGTATGTGCTGCTGAGTTATCCGAAACATAACAAATGCCAGAAGATCTTGACCAGCGCGAACAATCCACAACTACTATGTCCACAACTAGGTCCAACAATCACTGCCATAGGAGACAACTGTGTACTGAACCTTTTCCGGAGTTTTAATGTAAACACTAGGAGGGCATGCAAAGAAAGAATGGTTCCAAAATGGAATAGCCTAGTTAGAATGGTGACTAAAAATCACTGGCTCTTCGTGATGTCTGATGAGACTAAGCTGGAGGTAAATTGCAGGAACATGCCAACTGCAATAGGAAAGCTGTCATCCACAGGTGTGTTAACTACAAAGGAACAGTGTCATCTGCAGATAGGAGATTGGTTGATAGACTCAGAGGACAGCGCGAGGCGCAACATAACACTTTGGCAGCCAACTAGATCAGAACTTCCAGCCTGGGATGTCACACAATGCAAACCAAATCACGGAAATCAGAAATTTTAGAAGATAAAAATGATGAAGTGAAGCTGCTAGCAACCGACAACTTTAATCAGGCATGGAGGGATCAGGAAGCTGATATAAATAGGGTCCAGGAAGCCATCAAGCAGGAGGAAACCATCAGGCAAGTTATTCTTCATTATATACACACCTAGCAGCTACATCAATTACGGGGTGTTTATGCATTGTCACTCTTGCAATATTAGCAGGAATTTTGATCCACCTGAGACGTTGGAAGAAGAGACAGACAATGAAGAGCACCAGTCGATTGTCGAGATTGCCGACCATCCAGATACCTAACACGTCCAAAGATGCAAAAGGAGTCATCGCTGGAAGAACCAACCAGAAACAAACATTAGCATCGAGATCATCCCCACAACAGCCAATATACCTACAGCATCCCTGCCAAACGTCGTGAAAAACAACTGGTACAGTTGGAGTGACCACATTAGGGTAGTAGAAAATTTATAAATAGAAGTGGTAGGATAGTTTTGTAAAATATAGGGGCAACCCGTGTAGTTAGAAAGCAAGGTAAAGCGAAGCAAAGTCATAAAATTGTACCTAATCATTGGAGAGATTTGTTGATATAAGATATAGTAAAAGGAATTAGTATTATACAGTAAGTAATGATTTCTAACAATGTAATACGTGTAAGGTAATTAAGGAGTACAATAGGTTAATCATAAAAATTAAGGTAATAGAAATAAATAGCTTACTAGACAAGTAGAGAAAATTTACAAAAAAAAACAGATTTTTTTTTTAAGACAATGAAATAAATTACATGTGAGACAAATAAAGAAGGTAAATTTGAAAAGAAGACATAAGAAATGGAATATGAAAATAAAATAAAGAAGAAAAAATAAATGTAACATGAATAACAAGTGTAAAAAATGAAATATAGAAAGAAGCCAAGATAATGTAAAAGAAAAAGTATGAAAAAGAAAAGAAGGAATTGTAATAAGATTAAGAAAAAATAGCACAATCAAAGTAAGAATCAATTTTGTAAGAGAATCTGAACCGAACAAGGAACCAAATATTTTCATGGCGCTAAACTAAATATTAGCGGGTCTCCAAAATAGGGCCGTTCTTTAGCAGCTAAACTATGACAGCGGAGACTCAGAGAAAAAATATATTAAAAACAAGAAGAAGAAGAATTTTGCAATTTTTTTACGGAAATACAACGCCCGGTCATAATATTTCTAAAAACAAATAGTTAAAATTATTTAGAAATATTAAAAATATTAAAATAATATGCATAATGTATATACAACAGGAAAAAAAATTAAAAATGATATTGAAAATACGGCCGCGAGAATAAATCCAATTCATCCGTACTTACAGCAAAGACGTACAAAACTACTTTAACTACAAAAAACCGATCAATAAATTTATCAAATCTCAGAACTCTGATAATAAATATTTTTAGCGCGCTAAAGAACGGCCCGGGCGGATAAATTGAAACTAAATTTTTTGGAGACTTACTGGTGGTGCCATCTCTAATCAAAACCCAAAGGCAAATTTAGCGCGTTGACCTTAGTACCGCTCTTGCTAAAATTCAGGATAAATTTTCGCCAATATCTTTTAGCTTGCTAAATTTTCATACAAAATTTAGCTTAGCGCGGACCTTATTACTAGGCTTACGGCTATTGCACTTTCCAGATCTAGTTTCCTGCGGAAACTAGTTTTTCCAAGGGGGGAGGGATGTTATGGCCCGATATAAGGAAAATTCTTCCAGCAGCCAAGGGCGCATTATAGCGAAATAATCAGCAGTTGGTAAACAATAACCTCGCATGGTATTGTTCTGCAACTGTCGGTTATTTCGCTGATTAGCTCAACAGCTGGCTGCGATGAGCGCTTAGTGAAGCAATCGACGATTACAATAATAATTAACCTCGCATGATAATTATTATGTAAAGCGATTATTTACAACTAAGCGACTCAGGTGCTGCAACCGGTAAAACAAACGACAAGGTTGTTGTCGTTTGTTTACATCCGCGTCGTGAGCAAAGAAATTTTACTTCCGAGTATCGGACATATAAAAAGACTAATGACTGGTCTGGCGAGTGCCGTTTTTATACCCTAGATGAAATCTATAGGGTATACTAAGTTTGTCATGCCGTTTGTAGCACCTCGAAATAATGATGGTAGAGCAAAATGAATTGGACACCCACGCATAATATTAAAAGGTATTTTGATTTTTGCATGTCCGTCCGTCCGTCCGTCCGTCTGTCTGTCTGTGCGCACGATAACTCGAGAACGCGTTCACTTAGAAAGCTGAAATTTTGTACACGGACATTAAAAAAAAAAGTAAAATTAAGTTCGAAAATGAGACAAATCGGGCAAGTCCTTCCTTCGTGGGGTTGCCATACAAAAATTTCGTTTTCCACGATATATTTGGTCACTACCTGAGACCACGTCGACATAGAAAGCTGAAATTTGGTACACTGTGTTTTCATACAAATAGCAAATAAAATTTTAAAAATGGGCTAACTCGGGCAACCCCTTCTTGGTGTTGCCATATAATAATTTTGGTTTTTTACATATACTTTGAAAACGATCAGTCCTAGACATTTTTATTGTACTAAAAACTTCTTCAGAATAAGAAATCCTATAAAATTGGTTATAGTCATTTTTTCTGTCCGACGAGCCGTTCTAGAAATATATGCGAGAAACCAGTGCAAAAAATCAAAATTGCTCAAATGAGTGACCATACGAAATTTCATACGTGCATTCATCTAGGGTATCATAAGAATTGGTCTTAGACCAATTCTAGATTTTTCACTTGTTTAGTTATCAGTCATCACGCGTTCGCAAGTTTCGGTTCGGTTCAGATTACCTAAACGCCAGATAGCTTAGTGTAAAGTAAGGCAGGTCAGTGCTGCAAATAAAGAAATTGTTTTAAGGAACTTCGTGCGTTTTTTTCTGTTGAAGATTTTACTGTTTTACTTTTTTAATTAGCGAGTTTCATTCACTGATTGCTCAGGGGCACAACAATCGGTTGAAAATATGGCTTTAACAAATAAATCAAGAAAAGCAGTTTCTTTTCTCCTTGAGTCTAAGTGACTGATTGACCGATATAATTTTGAAACGGTGACTCAGGTCTTTTGAATCAATGTACTGACCCGGTCAAAACGACCGAATCGTTCGCGACCGACTCATCACTACTGCAAACACAGGTACAGGTGCACTTAAGTCCCCATAACTTTTGTAATTCTTTGAATTTAAACTTAATATTTTACGAGCGTAATCTAGACATGTTTATACTACCAAAAAATACAAAAAAATAGTTTCTTTTAAACCGTCACCCTGTTGGTCCACCTCAAATGAGTTTTTCACAAGTCGAAACCTAGCTAGTTGCATTTTCGCCCACAAGAACGGTAGATTCACCACAGTTAATAAAAATCCAAATGCCTGTTTTTCTGAATATAAAAAAAAAATCTGTTTTTCCCAAATCGAGGCCGAATCAAAGCCCTTTCTCGGCCCCAAACGGTAGATTTCATCAAATTCCACTTTTTTACCCCCGAATTACCTCATAATACCCCTAAATTAGTAATCCCAATTTGAATGAAAGCTGGAAAAATCACCTTTTCTTTAGCTGAAAACAGCAGATTCATCGCAGCTTATCAAAATCCAATATTAGCCCCTAATTACCCCTAAATGATTTTCCACTAACTAAATACCCCCCCCCCCCCTACTAAAGAGTTTTCCTCAAGTCGAAACCCCGTTAAAGCTGTAGATTCATCCAATCTCATCAAAACTACCCTTCCATTACTGCAATATATATAAAGCCGAGACCTATCTAAATCGTGTTCCCTGCTTGCTACCCCAAACATATTGCTTCAATAATTCACCACGAAAAGGTAATTTTCACAAAATATTCATAATTTCCTGTCATGCAATATTATAAATCCAGTGCTGCCAACATGAGAGTATGCAATTTATTTCAAACTGAATAGACACTGCTGAATTTCGTTTTAAACTCTGAGACAATACACTTCTTCTCTAATTTTGTTAAATAATAAAGTGAAACACCTTAACATTTCCTGGAAAACCTTTCAGCACAGACAAAAGTTTATTATAAGAACGTAATGCCACAAAATATGAGTAAGGAGCCAAAGCATTCCAAGAAGCGAATTTCCGCACTACATAGCTCTAAAAAAAATTCAGATGACGCAAATACTTCACAGTTATAGTTACACAAAGTATTCTTTCTCGGAATAATACCTACGTTCCCTCCCCCAAACACTCCATATCTATGTAGCGAAATGATATAATTGGATTAAATAATTTGTCTAATTAATAATTTTCCCAGAAAGTTTCCGTCAAGTGCTGGTTGTTGTTTGTTTGCATAGAGCAGAAGAGAAGCAGATGGAAAATGGCATAGATGGCATGGCATACACAGTTCCCAGTATTTCGCAATGTTTCTTCCGATCAACAAGGAATTTGTTATGAACTTATTATTGTTCGACAAAGAGTTTTAGGTAGAGAAGGAGAAGGGATCAGAGTTATGCACACTCCAAAGAGTTTGTTATATTTTGATGTTGAGTGGAGTTATCATTTGCAAATATTTCATTACAAAATGAGAAAATTTTGCACTTGGAAAATTTATAAAGGGGGACGATTCGGTACGGTACCCATGTAAGTGTAGTAAGCATAAAGATTTTAAGACATATCAAGTTTCCAAATTTGTTTCTATTTTCCTGTTAAAACTATTTTGGAGCTTTTATTTTTGGGGGAAGAGCTCTGTCAAATGTTTATAGATGGAGTAGCAAGTTTAAGGTAATGAAATTGATGTAACATTTATAAAGGTGTTGGTGTTAATTCACATGCTGGTTCTGTCGATGCCTGCCAGGATATGTCTTTTAATGTAGCTAATCTAATTACTAAATAACTACTTAGTAACTTCTTCTCTTACCTATATTAATAAATTTGATAGAATTTTCCTGAATGGAAACTCTTGTTACGAATGATAATAGATATAAGTTTTAATATAACTTTAAAAAAGACTATAAACTTTTTTGGACTCATGCAATTAAAGTTCATAACCGTGGGCGTGCCAGTGGTGGCTATTTATTTGGATTCAAAAACTGTATTGAGAGTATATGTGCTGGAGTTTTCTGATATCGAGAGAAATGTAATTCTGAAGGCTAAATTTGGAAATCAAATAACGTGTTTTATCCCATAAAGTCATAGCTTCCCAACGTCACGGCGAGAAGAGACCATCTTGCAGCCACTCTCCTGTTCAAAAACCTCCACAACCCCAAGCCCCACTACATGACTTGCTGGTCGACAATATGTCTACCCACCGCCATCATTCTACACGCACAAAGCCGGACCTTCAAAGGGCAGTAGAAGACATCCCCACAACCCTCAAAATCATCCCCTACAACCCCAACCTCTCTAACCCTACTCCTCTCAACCCACCCTGGACGATCAAGACCAGCAGAATTATCACTAACGAACAACAGTACCAGAGCCTCAATAACGACTGCAAGGAGCTCAGTGAGATGGACTTAAAGCAGATACGGTGATATACATAGATGCCTCGAAGATTAACGGGGCTGTAGCCATGGCAGTCATTGCCATGTAGGCATTCCTGGCAATGAGAGAGCGGACTGCCTGGTTAAATAAACAGCCGCGAGTGAGGAGCACACAGTCGCCCCTCCAGCCTACAGAGCAGCAGTCACCTATACAAAACACCTTCGAGACGCCGTCGGGAAGCTAGCCTGGCAGAACTCGAACGATTTCTTTGCGATCCATCATACAAACATCCTACAACCAGACATGTGTGAGCTCCTAAGGAGAACCATGATCGAAATGTCTAGAGTCAGGCTAAGGCACTTTCTAGCCATAAAGCAACACCATTTTAGGAGGCAAAGGTGCCTCACCTGCTAATTCTGTGATTGTGCTCCCATTACAGCGAAGCACATTCTCATAGAGTGCACTAACCAGAATACTTGATAAACAAGGTACGTATAATGAGAGACCGACGGACATCCTGAAATATTCCAGAGAGGATACGAACGCACTCATCCCCGCACTCAAGCAGTATCTAACCAGCAACGGACACTGAATTGATATGGTATAGTTGTTATAAAAACAAAAAAAAAACATATGTATGTGATATGTATCTACATACATTAGGGTAGCCCAAAAATGTATGGATTTGCAAAGTGTTAAAATGTGTAAATGCTCATTCAGAATTTGTTAGCTAATGTAATTTTAAACTTCTATGCAAAATTTCAGTGAAATTCATTAATGTTTAAAGGTCACTCAAATGGAAAATACTGATTTTTTGGCTGTTTTGGACTTTGAGGGAAACTTTTTCTTCTATAACGTTATCTACAATCGATTATCTTTCTAGTGACTATAACTTAAGGGACTCATGTAGTGTATGAACTGTGCTCAAAATGCGATTTTCGAAAGTGAAGCATTTTTACAAATTACAAAATTGTGCCGACTTATAAGAGTAACACCTTTGTACCAATGACATCTTCTTTTGCAATTATTGTTATTAATATTAAAAATAATTTGTAAAAATGCTTCACCCGTGTGCCACTTTTTCTTACAAAAAAATTGACACGAATTCAAAAAACTGAAGTTCCGGATTGAGATTTTCCTTTTGAAAAATTGATAAAAAATAGTAATAAGTTCATGACTAAGTTCCCTTTAATTTAAAAAAAGAATCAATGAAAAATATTATCAAATTAAAAAGTTATGGCAGAAAATGTTGAAACAGTTTCCCTGAAAATCCAAAACAGCCACAAAATCACTATTTACGACCTCAAAACATTAATAAATTCACTGAAATTTTGCATAGAAGTTTAAAATTACATTAGCTAACAAGGGGGGGGGGAACAATTTTTTGATCCACTTACCTCAAGGAATCGCGTGGTATACCGGAAGGTATCTTGATCAGAATCACCCTGTATATTTGGAACCTGTCTGAGAACGCGTCGACGTGGGGAGCGCAAATATTTTACACGGCGTTTTCATGAAAATTGCAAATACAAGTTCAAAAATGGACCAAATCGGACGCGCCTTTTTGGTGTTGCCATACAAAAATTTAGTTTGTCCTATATATTTGGACTGCCTCACGGGACGGCGTAGAGTGCTGAAATTTTGTGCACGGACCTATTTCAAATTCAAATTAAGTTCAAAAATGGGGTCAATCGGGCAATAAATGAGTATAACTTTTGAACCACCCTATAGATTTTGGTTATTGTTGGCTTATTAAATAGTCAAGAATAGTAGCTGTCGAAAACTGTATTCCTCTGTGTTTGTTAATTAAGCATCTTTAAATTATTCTCAAATATTTCCAAAATTTTGATTTTTTTTACACACACATTTCATAAATACCGTTATTTATTTCAAAAACTTTCTTCCATGTAACCCAAATTTATTGCTTCTTATTAATGCCCCTACTACCCTCTATCACTGGAAAACAACGGCATGCCAATACCTGAATCAGTTTTAGCACTGGCGTTTTAATGGCAGATTCAAGCCAGATCATAAAATTGCATTCAAGCAATAATCACAGGTAGGTACGTAGGGTCTTTTATGACTGGACCCACAATTGCTTTGGTTATAATTATGTGTGTTTGTCATAAGGATACAGAAAATATCAATGCCCTTCCAGTTTAGAGCTAAAGGCTACTTAAAGAAAAATTTCACTTAATGTTTGATGAACTACGATCCTATCCTGAAAAATTCCTTTGAGATTCGCGTATGATTGTTGAAAGATTTGATGATTTGCTAACGTATTTTGAGACCTTTTATAACTTCTTAAAGTATCAATTTGCGATCATCAATTGAATCCGAAAAGAAACTTGCTGTAACTCTAAAGGTGAAGGTACACGGCGAGAGACTTTTACCTCCAGGGACACTTTTTTGGTCTCTGGAGAGCCAACGACACTTCGGAAACACAAAAAATCTCTAAAGAGACCGAGTCTCCAGATACTTTTTTGGTTTCCGATCTCCCGTCGTGTATTTGAAAATAAACAGGTCTCCAGACTCGGTCTTCGAAGTTTGTTCATTTATCGTGTCCAGGTCTCCGGAGACTATTTTTGTATTCTGTTAAGTGTAGGTCGACTCGGAAAGGAAAAGGAATAAAGTGGAGTGAGTTTGAGAAATTGTTACAAAGATATTAATAAAAAAATTAATAATTAATCTAATGGAATTAGGGCTAAAAATTTGTTTCGTCAATAGAGTTCTGGTAATTTTTGGAATACAAAACATCACGTAAATTTATTGTTTTGATCCTGTGAAATTTGTACACCAAGGATATATTTTTTAAAGCTTTTTCAACTTTCCCATAACATAAAAATATTAATAACTTTTGAGATAATTCTTTCTAAATCCCTTAATTGACAATTAACAAAGATCTCTGGAGATCTCTTCTAGAGATCAAACTTTATATTTCGTGTGGTCACTTCGTAGACGTGTCTCTACAGACTTTTTTATTATTGTCTCCGGAGACCTAATTTTTTGGTCTTCAGAGACAAAAGTCTCTTGCGATATAAATATTTCGGAGATTTTAGTCTTTCAAAACCGACAACTGGAGACCAAAAGTCTCTCACCATATACAAATACTTCCATAGATATTTCTCCCCACATTTTTATCTTCGAATTGCTATCAGAGTATTCCTTCAAATTTTTCTTGTATTGGGGGATCTCATTTGCAATTCCTGTGTTATGCTTCATTATTTATATCTTCCTGTCACACTATCGTTGCACCAGATACTTTAAAAAAAAATGTGTAAGTTTCTTCCTTGCGTCACCCAAAACAATGGCAATCAAGCACCAACAACAATGTTACCAGGGCGGGCACATTCATATAAATCTGATGGCGGTGATAGTTTCGTCACCCAAAAGTTGTAAACCAGAGGAACTAAAAAGTTTCCTTGCTGTGACGGTTACTTCATGCGAGCATTTACATTAGAGCGACAGTTAAACAGTTACGTGATGAAAATTCTTTAGTGCGCGATAGGCCTTAATATACCTACGTTATTATTCCTTTTGATAACCCAAAGTATCTTAGAAAATAATTCCTGTTAGTGGGCCCCGTATCCTAAAGTGCCCAGCGCCCCCACTTGGCTAAGGATGGCCATGACTCAAACGCAATCCAAATATAGCGCTTTTATAGCACCATCACATACTTTCGTTTGCTGTATAGATTTTTATTAAAAAAAAAATCGCAAAATAAAACAAAAGTGCAAAAATTACATTTACATCTTTAAAATTTCTGTTATTTTATGGTTAATTTTGACTGTTGTCAAACTAACTATTTAGAAAACGCAAGACAATATTATTATACTCAACAAACAATTTATTATTAATTTAATTTACAAGAGTTATCTCTAATCACTTTGTGCTTGGCGTCTACTAATCAATGATGTCATCCACGTGAAGTTGTTAAGAAGTTGGAAAAGAAACTTAGCTGGAACATTAGAGGTGACAATGCTGTCACAATTGCTTCCTAAAGCGAATGCAGTTCAAAAAAGAAATAAAATAAAATTTGCTATATCTACACTGTCGTGTTGGCGCTATGTGTTTTATCGGGGAGTAACTTAACTACTGTATTCCAACTAGGACCAGAAAGAAGGGAAACCTTAATAGAATAACAGTTAAAAGAAAATAATCATAAAGCTAGGAATTATGGAGAATGAAAGTAGAAATTAGATAAGAGCAGACATTTTGATATTTTTTTCTATTTGTGCTTTTTGTTTTCATTTTTTGCTGATGGAAATTATTAAGGTTTTCGCAGGGTATGGAAAATGCTTTTTAACTTGCAATTGAGTTATGGCAAATATGCGTTTTTTCATAGCATACTTTTCCAAGAAAACCTATGTGACTGCCTTTGGCGAAAAAAATTAAATTTACCTTCATTTTATCGAGTCATAAAAACTTCCATTTTGAAACTCCTACTGCTATCCCTATCTGTTGTCTTTCTCTTACATGTACATGTGCATTGACAAAACATGCAGAGCATTTAGTAAGCATTTTTATAGATTTATCCAAACAATATTCCATCCAGATGTTAAGACTCACGGCGCACCGAGAGGGGGGATGAACGGGACCGGTCCCCCTCCAGAATGTCAGTTTTCTGAACATAATTTATAAATTACGTATAAAATGTGGTCTGTATATTATTACAAACTCCGATTAAATAAAATAAAACTTTTATTCTACAATAGCAGTCCTTAAGTGCTCAGATGGGTGCAGGACGCGACTTTAGAGCCCTATTTTTCCGACTCGTTTGGACTTGGGACACCTATGGTCCCCCCAAAGCCAAATCTTGGGTTCGTTACTGTTAAGACTACTGTTAAGATTGCAACTGCTAATTTTATTTTTTACTTTCTATTGAAAGAAATAAGATGCCCGTAAATGGTCGAAAGATTATTTGTGCATGCAAAGTTCAAGATATCATGACCACATATGGAATTCCACGTTATATGCCTCAAATCATGTTCAGACCGTCACCACAGGCGGAAGTTAAGGCCATTCTTGAAGCGGGAAGGTATCTCCTCAACGCGGATACAGTGATCAATGAGATTTCCATCGGCTTGGACAGCCAAGCAGCTGTAAAAGCCATGTCAAAGCCCTTCGTAACCTCAAAACTGGTACTGGAGTTCAAAACCACCCTAAATTCTCTCTCACTGTGTAACAGGGTACTCGCTATTTGGGGGGCCAGGTCACAGCGATATTAGCGGAAACGAAAAGGCGGATAAGCTCGCTCGTATTGGTGCAATCTCGGGGAATCATCATCAATCCGGATTACATCAAACATTCTTGCATCTAGAATTTCAACCTGGGCTGACTGCCAACACAGTCGCCTTTGGCTGGATGATCCCTCGGACAGAACTACTAAGGAACTGTGGGGTAAACCGAACCCAAATCTGACAAAAAAGATATTGGGACTGAGCAACCCAACTCTGAGAACACTTGTGTCAATTCGCACTTAGCACTCTTTTCGCAGGGGTCGCCTATATGTAGAGGATGCGGAGAGGAGACCGAAACGGTGACTCATTTCTTGTGTCACTGTCCGGCCCTTTCCAGAAAGCGTTACAGATTCCTTGGCTCACACCTCTTGATAGAACTGGACGAGGCAGGCAGGGAGGGTTGGGAGCCAATTCTAAATTTTGTCAAAGCATCCGGCTGGGACCTGTGAGCTATTGCTCATGAGTCTGAAGGGTGAACAATGGGCCTTGCTGTGGCCTAAGTTCCAGAGTCCTCCCCCCGGGGGACTCAACATCTTGTCATTCCATCCATCCATCACCACATAAGGACATCATTCATCTTTTACCATCCGTCGCAAGATTGGAGATATTGCTTAATCCTTGGTATCATGGGTATGTATTAGTGCTGTTACCGTCTCAGAACCACTTTATCACAATTAGCTTAGACGTTTCAGCATTTAAAAGTCCATTGTTATTAATTAAGGATCGCAAACTTGAATTTGAGCTCTTCACTGAAGTTTTATGGATCAAATCAGATACTATAACTATTCCAAACCATCCACAAACTATCGGTTTGATTAAGTGCTGGGAAATGAACTCGGAAAGCTGCAATTATGGGTTATCAAGAAAAAAACCTCAAGGAAAATTCTAAATCTACATACATAGTTCTTAAAATATTCCGTTTCAAGAGAGGAATATTGAGCTCCAGTAGTGAAAATCTTCATTTTCCGAACATTTTAAAGTCTTTAAATAGAATTAATTATAGACCTCAGTTTCTACTTATTTTTCAATAAAGTTTTTCTTTTTTTAATTATATCACTGGAAAACTGTCCACGAATCTTTGTTCGCAGCGGCACAGTATGTGATTTTTTACAGCCACTCTACGAGTACCCTTTCGAATTTCAAACCTTCTCAAATTGGTAGATACTACTGCTCCGAGGACAAAGCACCGAATACAAAATGCGGAATTAAGAAGGCTGAACTTTAAAACAAACTAAATTTTTCTAGAGATCACAGCGAATTAAACTTACGGCTAGCTATGACAATGCGCCAAAAAAGGTACTAACTTCATGTGGAAAACATTTGAAGTACCTACTTCCCTATGTGGTTTTCGTTTTCATGCTTTATGCCATAAGTAAAACAGAATAAAAATTCTATAAATATTTTTTTCTGATCATGCAATGAATTAATTTCCCTTTTTAGTTTTGTCTTATTAATAATTCTCAAAATACTGGTAGGCATAGTGTTATCTGGTACATTTAAATTCAAATTTTTTTAATAATTTCTTCGCTTTAGCACTGTTGGGATTAAATATATGTATACCACAGAAAATCCCATATATTGGGATATATTATCCGACCATAAAACACTATTAGGATTTATTAGCTCAACGGTTATTTTTTAAACAACATTGAGTTGAATTTTATGTATGTATGTGTATACAGTCCACGATCGTACAGTATAGATACAGTACTACGCTGAATGGATAAGTAAAACCCATACAAGAAATTCAAAATGTGTGTGTGTGCCTTCCAAACAAAACATATTCAAACAAATGTAATAAATGTACAAAAAACAGCTCGATTTGTGTAGGTATGTACTCACCTTATCATAAAAAAACCAAAGCGCAAAGAGCTCTAAAATCACAGGAGGCCACCACTGCAACGACACAAGTTCTACACACATACATAGGTATACTTATGTACCCTTTGTCATCGCTCTACAATTGAAATACACTAAACTTCACACTCACTTATTTGCGACCACTTTTAAAAATTTGAAAGATTTATTTTACGTAATTATAACTGTTTCACCTAAATGCAGTCAATTAAAGAAAAATCTTTGTGTTTGAACATTATACGAAAAATAAAAGCAACCAATAAATGAATTTACAACCCCACACTAACGAGTAACGAATACATACGACACCGCGACCGCCATCTTACTAACTGCACTGTTTCTTTAACAAAATGTTAATTATTATCTTCATCTTATAGGTATGTATCTACTGTAAGTACGAAAACAAAATAACACCAAGCACAATTCCTCCAAACTAATTATCCATTTTATATTTATTTAGAACAAATAAAACCACCGAAAATAAAAATACGCGAAGCTCTTGTTTAATCGAACAACACCACGCCACGAATAGAATAGACTGATCTGAACTGAACGAACTAAAACTGAACGAATAAAAACTTTTTGACATTTGATCTGCTCCTCCTGCTGATTATACTGCAACATATTCACCACTACTAATCAATCTCACCGCATTATGAATTGCATGACAATTTCTTAGACTTTTTGAAATTTCTCAGGCAAAAATTTGTTTCATATAAAATAAAACCATTAATTTTTTTTTTAGATTTTACTCTTAAAATTGGCAAAAAGAATGATTCGCCTTTAATGAGAGGGCCGGCCATATTATGATGTTGTTAGTAAGAGCAAATTTAAGTTTAAGCGAATTAGATGGAGGAGAGAATTAGCCGCCATCTTGAAAATGGATTGTATTCCACTTTTTCGAAATATCTTGGTTCAACTTGAAGCAAGATGGAAACTTTAGGAACGATTTTTTAGGTGTAAATTTGTTTTTCTCATTTTTGGTTAATTTCAGAGTTAAATTGAATGAAAATTAAAAAAAAAACTACAATTTTTTCATGTTATTTATTTTGTATTCGTTTCAAATAATCCCTTGTGTTGCACCTCGAAACCTGCCTTTGTATGGAATGTATTCAATCCTGGCCAGGACGTGAAATGTCGCTCAATAAATTATGATGCACTGAGCTCTGCCCCGAATAGGAACCGAAAAATCTTTAAAAAAAGACGTATTTTGCTTATGTTGGAGCCAAAAATATTTCTAGTTATAGCAAAAATCTTCATCGGAGCTATTCAAATAGTAAAATATTTTTAGTTCCACTAAAACGATGCAGATACAGAGCTAAAATACAAAACACAAAAATACGCTAAATTTAGGGTTTTCAACAAATCTTTAGTTTAAAAATTTAGAATTTATTAAATAACAAAAAAAAACAAGTATCTATGTATAGATATATCGAATATAACTTCATGCGCCACTTATTGTCCACTAGGTCTCCTTAAATCTTTATTTTAATGGCTTTCTAAAGAGCCATATTATTTGTGAACAAAAAATTTAGCTTCAAATAAAGCTTACACAATTCGTTGGGGTATTTCAAAAACACCAGGTGGGGTAACGCTTTAGTGTGGAGCATTTACTTCAAATCGCAGATGAAATTTTGCTTCAGAAGGACCTCATCAATAAGGAGCTTAAAATATAACGGTCAAATGAAGCTTTATTTTTAGCACAACACATTCGAGTAGGGCGAAATTTCAAACCCTAATCCTGGCATTCATCGAAAACTCTAGAAAAGCATTTCCTAAGCCTTGAGCTAACTTAGTTCTAGCATTCTAAAATACAGGGTATTTCCTCTATTATGGTCAATACAGCGAGAGCTGATAGTATTCAGCTAGACAAACAGAACATTGTATGGCCCCCCTATCAACCGTTTCGTAGTTACAAGGTGATTATAAAAAAAAGTATACTAGGTTTTCACAAAATATCTTGTATCTGAAAAAGTACAGAGTGTATGGTCATCGTCAAGAGCTGCAATATACGAAACTTCATCATAGCCGTTCCAACGACTGCTCCTCTCAGGAGTTATGGTATACTTTTTAAGATACAGGTTATTTTGTGAAAGCCTAGCATATTTGCTTAATCACCCTGTAAGTTCAAAACGGTTGACATACTCCTCCTCCCCTTCTGCCATACAATATTTTGTTTGCCTACGTGAGTACCTACTATTACCACCTGCCTTCTGGACCTCCGGGATGGAAACAATCTGTACTCGCTCTATGGACCACCATGATGGAAATAGCCTGTATTTGCAGTGTTGTAATGAGTTGTTTGCCTTTTATAAGAATGTCATTTTTGAAGACCCTTGGGGGCTGGTTTGTTTAAATTTTTCCGGGCCGATTTGAAGACTCGTCCGGCACTGCTCCACGCAAACGGCATAAACTTTTCAGGTAGAACTCTTTATTGATATTACGAGATGGTGGCAAGAACTGATGGTGAACTACATATGGCATTGAAATCGAAGGAAACAGTGAAGAGAACCTTTACATTCGATCGAACATAACGTATACCAAAATACCAATAACAAAATTTTGCCAATTAGACTTATACAGTCTGCAAAATTCAAAAATTCCACATATTTCTAGATCACGTCACTATCATCATTTTTTTGAAAACAGGGGGAACAGGTAAAACCCATCGCAAGAACGGAGGCCATAGCGGCCCATTGTACTATCCTGAATCCCATTCACCAAAACCTTCTTGTCCTCTTAATGAAGCGCATCAGGTCTTGGTGAGGAAGGTTTTTCAGCTCATCCACAGATAGAAGGGGAGACCCTAGAGTATCCAGTCTGCTCCGGGCGAAGGCCGGACACTCACACAAAAAGTTTTCGGTTGTCTCAGGCTCTCCCTCCATGCACTATCATCATACCCTGGAAGTGATAACTCTCCGTTTATAAAGTCAATTGAATACAGCTGATATCAAATACAACCCGCCTTGTGAATAGACCCCACTTAGGTTTAATTTTCGCAATGTTTTTAAGAAAAAAGTCCTACATATCTGCAATTCCATCCCGCACTCTATTCTAATCAACAACCGTGTGCAAGATTGATTGATTTCTCCACCTATGATTATTCTATGATGTCCAACTGTATAGGTAATTACTGAATCGATGTCAAATAATCATCTCTAATGGTAGGGAATCCTCATCTATGTCAATTGGAGCGAGTGTCACGGGGGCCCCAATATTGACGCCCCTCTTATTTATTAATGACATAACTACGGTACTTACTGACAGTTGCTTTCACCTATATGCTATAACCTTCAGACTCATGTAACATCAGCAAGCTGTTATCTTTGTGCATTAATCCTCTCTGTCAATATAACTTTGGTTTGGACAGAATTTCTCAGTATATTGTCAGCAAAATAAAATTAATATTAAACTGATCAAGATGCAGGCGCTCATTAACTCTTCAATTCTAGAAATCTCCCTCCATCCAGCTTGCTGCCTCCTCTGCTATTATAGCGAACGGTTATTATTATTTTTTCCAAATTACATCAAAAATTTTAGACGTTGAATTGATCCACTTCTTATTTTAAAATCTCAGATTTATTTAATTTATAGTCAAGTTGATAATGGACTCCGCTCCCTGAATGAGGTATCTCAAGAAACAATACCGCATCCAATATTCGGATATTGTTAGTTGAAGCCCTTATAGTAATAGTTCCGCACCTCCACACACTAGAGGTTTCGTACTTGTGATATACCATGGTCTATGACTCCCAATTTATTTATCCACTATCGGGGACGTCCAAACTTTCTTTTATATGAGCAATTTGAAATTAAACACAATTTCACTGAACTGCATATTTTTGCTACCGGTTTATTGTAAAAATGTGGAAAACATAATTTTGGTAAAATTTTTATCATATTTTGTCTATAGGAAATTCATAGGATTCTGAGAATACAAAAAAAAATGGAATAAGAAATCTAATAAGGCCGATATGAAGTTAATACCAAAAGAAAGATCTCCAACATATAAATATTTAATTCGCCTGCTAAATATATGAAACTGAAGTCGCCATCTATGATTCTGTCTGTGGTTAATTCATCCGAACCCCTGAATTAATTAGCATAAATCATAAAATCATTTTTAATTTTCTTCTACACCAAAAAACTATTTTCTATTATTTTTATCTGTATACCTCTACCTAGGTACTTTTTACCAGGCAATTACAACTAAATTTTTGCACTTTGATTAACATAAAATATAAAATGGGTTAATGAATTTATTTTTTTTTAATTAGGTCTTTGATTCTTCTATTACATTGCCTTTCCAGACCATCTCTCTCTTTAAAAACAAAGCGGTGAAAAAAACAAGAGGGCTATATAAGAGAGTTAAAACAAATTACGGACAGTCCAGACTTTACTTATGCAAATGAAAAATTTAAAACGTTCATCACCCCCATAGAATTCAATCTATTTTAAAGTCTCTCTGCTATGGGGCCCATCATCGACTATAGCTGCTATTCATTCAAATGGCTAGAAACTGGGTAGTAGAACCAAAATTGATTTTTATCCTTTTATTATGGAAATTACTAACGCAAGGAAGTTTTGAGTTTCCCTCTTTACGCAAAGTAATTAAAAATTTAATTTAATTTCCATGCGATCTAACTTATAGTTCAATTCAAGAGATGGGGCTGCGTTCGTTTCATCCAAAGAATAGAGCTCTTAGAATACTATCCTATAGGCTCCAGCATTGTTAACTTTTTTTCCATTGTGTATAATCACAATGCTGATGATGGACAGACATTGTATATATAGATATGTAGTTATGTGTGTACTTATTTTACTGCACCGCTTTGCTTAAGTGTAAGAGTAGCTTGCAATTTATGCATCCTTAAAGTAAACTTCCTAATTTCATTTGAAGTTTTCTGTTGACTTTTTTCCTGCGATTTTTTTTTTTGCTTTTTTATTTTCAAACAACTCAAACAATTGAGCAGCATTCAATGTTCACCTCCAGGCTCCATGAGGTGTTGTGCATTGGGGATGAATATGCGGAGCATAATTTATAGGGAACGTGCAGACTTTTAAAGGAAGTCAACTCAAACTTTGTTTATCTGGAAATTTAATTAAATTTGTGTCATTTTTTTTGTTTACCTTGAGTGCTTTTCTAAAGTGCTTGGTTTTTAGGTGAATGCCTTTGCATACCTTGTGTTATTCTTTGACCGGATGGGTAGTGGAAATGTTGGATTTTCTATAATAGTTTTAATTTGTAAATGAATTTAGTCAATTATTTCATGCATGAAATTGTTAATTTTTATGTACATAGTTATGTCCCTTTCTTCCCATAATTTACCTTATGTAGGTATACTACTTAGATTGTATTCAGGTTTTTTATGTATTTATTTAGCCAACATATATAAATATAATCTGACTTATATATAACGTACCATAGTGTATAAAATAAAAAATAATTTTTTTCCGATAAATCAATAAAAAATAAATGAAATCACAACCCCTTCAAAGAATCAAATTTCTAATTGATCTTGAATCAATATTAAAATCTAAAATATTTGAATATTTGTTATAAATTCAACACATATTACTGAGGGGCTCATAAAATCCATAATTCGTTCGATGACTCTTAATGAAAAGAATATCGCGGTACCTTAAAATTCTACCAGGAGCATTCAACGAAATTGATTTAAGAATTTCAGGAGAATCTATTAATCCAGTCAAAACTTTATGAATAAAAACACACAATAAGAACTCGCGCCTCTTATGGAGCGACGTCATATTAATTAAAACCAGACGATCCGAATATGGTGGAAGCTCAAACCTATCAATCCACGGAAGGTGACGAAGGGCAAAACGTAGAAACTTTTTCTGTACAGATTCAATCCTATTGATATGTACACTGTAATAAGGACTCCACACTTGACAGCCGTATTCCAGTATAGACCTCACGAATGAATCATACAAGGAACGCAATGCGTACGGATCATTAAATTCCTTACCCCAGCTCTGCCAATAATAAAATCAAGATGGCGAGAAAAAGTAAGCTTTGAGTTAAAGATAATGCCCAGATCCTTAATGTGGTCTACTACTTTTATAGCAACATTGTCTATGTGATACTGGTACGCAAAAGGAGAAAACTTACGGCTAAAGATAATAACATTACATTTGAGAATATTAAGAAATAAATTATTATGCTTACACCACAAATTTAAAGCACATACATCATTATGCGACAGTACACAATTATTCGGTGAATGAATCTGTTTGAAGATCTTAACATCGTCAGCATATATTAAAATTTCAGAGAATTTTATCACAGATACAAGATCATTAATAAATAAGACAAACAATAAGGGACCCAGATGGCTTCCCTGTGGAACTCCAGACTGCGTACAAACAACATTTGAAAGCGCGTTTCTGAAGAGCACTTTAAAATTTCTACCACTTAAATAGGATGAGATCCAATCAATCAACAATGGAGAAAAACCTATTTTTAACAGCTTAAACAGCAGTACTCTGTGGGAAAGCTTGTCAAAGGCTTTAGAGAAGTCAGTATAGATACAGTCAGTCTGCAACCGCTTCTCAAGGGTATTAGAAATGGAGCAAAAAGTGTCAAGTTGGTTGATGTTGATCTACCCTTAATGAAGCCGTGTTGTTTTGAGGTAAGTAGTGGCTTACATTCGAACTTCAGCAGTTCACAAACCATGCTTTCAAAAAGCTTTGGTATAACAGACAATTTAGAAATAGGTCTATAATTACTAACCAAGTCTCTCTTTCCATTTTTAAAAACAGGAATAACAAATGACAGGAAATACACCCGTTGACAAAGATAAATTAAATAAATAAAGAAGCGGACGCGAAAGACTATCAAAACATAGTTTGAGAACAATGCTAGGAATACCATCCGGTCCAACAGAACCAGAAGAATCCAAGTCAAGAACATGCTCACATAACATATGTTCACTAATACACCGAATATTAACATCTAGGCTAGAACAATTAGATATGCAAGACGACACATAAGAAAAATCATTTGCATTGCCATTGTCAACACTGAAAGATTTGGAGAAATAATCCGCAAAATAATTAGATATAAGAGACGGATCATAACTGGAACTGCTCAAAAAGGACAGGCTGTTGGGATAACCATCGCATTTACGCTTAGCATTAACAAAGTTCCAAAAACGCTTAGGATCATTTTTAATATTATGATGGACGTTATTTATGTAAGAAGTATACGCCTTTTGAGCCTACTCCTTAAACTGTTTTCTAGGACAAGAATAATTACGATAATCACTCATAGATTTAGAATTACTATAGATTCTCCACGCCTTATTACGCACATTACGAAAATTACGTAGACTGTCATCGAACCAATTAGGAGTAGAACTATAGTTCTTAGCTTTACGAATAGGTACAGCGTCAAGAAAACATTTAAAAATTAAATTATAAAAAATTAACAAATAAGAATCAACATCTGAAGCATTAAACAAGGTAGACCAATCAATATTGCTAAGTATCAACTTAAATTTTTCAAAATCTGCTCTAGCAAAATCAAAATCAAAATCTAAAAAATAAGTAGGGGTATCACCATAAACATCGTCGACATAAAGGACAAGAGCCGGATGATCAGGAACGTCACCCACCAAAGGATCCAATGAACGAGTAACACAAGCATCATTAACAAAAACAAGATCCAAAATCCTGTTGCGAACATTATGAATGCCATTTACTTCCTTAAGCCCACAAGAAGATAGCACATCCAGAGTATCGTATTCCAGCACAGACGTAAACTCTGTTGGATTAAAAGAGCCTTCCTCAAGCGATGGAGTCCAACATATAGAAGGCAAGTTAAAATCGCCAAGAACAACCATACCATCATCTGATCTCGACATGTCAAAAACCGAATTGATGCAGCTAAGATAGTCCTTGTAAACAGAAGAATTGGATCCCGAAGGTATATACAGAACAATTATATAAAACGAGGAAGCATAAGATTTAATCCGGACACATAAGAACTCCAAGGAGCTAGAACCATTCACATCAATAGTTTCAACCAGCAAATCTTTCTTGGTTGCAATCAAAACACCACCCCCAACCGGGCACTGTAGCTGGTCCTGATGTCTATCGCGACGAAAAAGTCTAAACTCATCAGAAAAAAGTTCCTTGTCAAACAAGGTATACTCAATATTTTTTTCAATGTAAACTATGACCTCACAAATAGATAATTTTACTGGAAAACTTTGAAAATACAACTTCACTTTCAGAATAAATTTTTTTTATTGCGATGTTATATGGCGGAAATTTGGTAACATATCAATTCACTTCACCGAATTAGACCAATCGCTTTTTATAATATTGGTCTACTCTGATAAATTTGTCAATTTTTTAATCCTTCTTCACTTTGAATGAGAGACCAATCGCCATATAATATAGGTCTAATCTGCTAAAGTTGTGCCTTTTAAACCCTTCTTTATTCCGAATTAGACCAATCGCCGTAAATAATTGGTGCAATATGATAAAGTTGTGCCTTTTCAACCCTTCTTTACTCCGAATTAGACCAATCACCGTAAAATATTGGTCTAATGTGATAAATGTGTGTCTCTTTTAATCCTTCTTTACTTCTTTTGGGAACATAGGGCCAGCACATAGCCTCGCTGTCTTACTATGCTTGAAGCCACTCCCTTCATTTATGTCCTTCTACTCTGTTCTATTTCCTTTTTTTCTATTCTGCTCACCAAGAATCACATTGTGTTCCTACTTTACGTTTTCACTGCGGATTGCATTCTAAGCTTGTCGAGTGATTGTTCTTGTTTTATTTTATTTTATTTTTATTTATTTTCTCATGTCCACAAAGCATCTACATTACTCACACTTAATTAATTTACTTTTCTTTTTCTCTTTAAAGTATTATGTCATTCAAGGGTTGAAGGGTTCCTAACTCTGTACTACATAATACATATTTCAAAAAAAAAAATTGTAAAATTGTCTAAAATTGTCAAACACCACATACTACTACATTTCAGCTCAAGAATATAATTCATACAATATAGAAATCTTATTCTGATAATTATATGACTCAAGTTATGTAATGTTAAATAAATAAATAATATAATGTCAAATCACAAAAAGGAGTCACAATTCTACCACGTTGAGTTCCTGAGCTCTTCTAACATTTAGGTTTAGTCGCAAACTACATTCAGATGTATACATTACATGTCTTTAGATAAGAAAAAAAATAGAACATCTCAAGCTGTAACACTAAAAGCTAGCTGCTAAATTGGTCATTATTCAGTACAAGACTTTTTACCTTACTGGTGAAGGTTATTTAGACTCTGCAGGTTTTTGATCTCCCGTGTTAGACTATTGTAAATGTCGCTATCCTCGTATCCTCTCTGTTCTGGCTGTTTCTGTTCTTATTTCTGATTTCCGTCTTGTGTTATAATAGTGGAGTTCCGTAGCTGTGACGAGTTTTAAGTTTGATTTGATTTGCTTGTTTTTTATTTTATAAATGAATATTGCTTTCTCCATGAATATTATTTGCTTTAGGTTGAGTTTATTAGTTCTAGTTAGGACTACACCCACCAGCCAAGGCATATTGTAAAGAGTCTTAAGTGCTCTATTCATAGTTGTTTGTACCCTGTTCATAACGCTATTTGTACATTGAGACCATGTGAGTATATTATACTTGATGTGAGATAGTACATGTGTATTGTATACTAGATTGACTGTTTCGTTACTAAGGGTAAAATTTATTCTTTTTATTGCTCCCAGCAACGGAACAATCTTGTTGATTTTCATGTTTACGTGAGCTCTCCATTTTAGCTGCTCATCTAGGGTAAGCCCAAGGTATTTAACTTCTTTTACTCTCTGTAGTCTCAATGATCCAATCTTTATTTCCGGGTTTATGTCTTTTTTATTTTGCTGCCGAAATAGTATATATTTTGTTTTATCTTCATTTATAGACAACCTGTTACCATCCGTCCAGTGCTTAAATCTTATAAGGTCCTCATTCATGATTTTTTGTAGTTCATCCTCCGTCTTCGCTCCATATATGATATTAGTGTCGTCAGCAAAGATATGATAAGTTCCCTTAATATCTGCGTTCTGGATGTTGTTGATGTACAATAAGTAAAGGTTTGGGGCCAAGGATAGAGCCTTGGGGTACGCCCGTATAAAGAATTTGCTCGTCACTATAGGCACCTTGTATCTTCGTAAATACTTTTCTATCCTTTAGGTAGCTTTCCAATAATTTATTGGGTATGCCTCTTATTCCCAGTTCTTCGAATAATTTCAGCAGAACCTCATGATCCACAGTGTCAAATGCTTTTTGAAGGTCGACAAACAGCGCTCCTACGTACAGTCCTCGATCCAGATATCCATTTATAACGTTTAATGTCTCTGTTGTGGCTGATTCCGTACCACAACTTTCCTGAAATCCAAATTGTTTCAGGTCGTACCCTTCAGTTTTGATTATAAATCTTCTTAGCCTCTTTTCAATAATTTTCTCAAATATCTTACCCTGACTTCCTTTCTATCTCCACTTTTAAATATAGGCTAGATTTTTTTCTCTTTCAAGATGTCTGGATATTTGCCTATTGACAAAGCTTGGTTTATGAGGTCGGACAGGATGGGACTTATCAGGTCCGCAGCAATAGCTAGTTCTTTTGTTGTGATTTCATCCAGTCCAGGAGCAGACTATTTCCTAAGTGTTTTTATTATACTTTCTATTTCAGCCGGAATTGTAGGTTCAAGGAAGGTTGACAATTCTTTATTTCTATTTGCAATTGGTTCTCTTGTCGGCAATTTTTCCCTTTGTACATTTCCAATATTAGTGAAGTATAGATTGAAAATGTCAGCAATTGTTTTTGGATTAGTTTCAATTTTTCCAGAGTACCTTATTTCTTCAATAATTTCCTTGCTCACTTGTTCCTTTTTTATGATTGCCTCATTAATTATTTTCCATGTTTTCGCCTTATCTGGATTGTTATTGTCTCTTGGTGCGTGATTAGCCATAACTCGACGTTGTTGATTCGTCTTAGCCAGAACATCTTGCATATAATTCTTAGGCATTTGTTCATGAATACTTGGATTTTGTTCGTGCTGCCTTTCTTTACAAGCCATATCTCACTTCCACAAGGGAGTTGAAAATTCGTAAAAAGCCACGAAGTACAGGGACTTCCAGACTGCCGAACGACATTCCTATACTCTTCAACCTTTCGGGTATGAGTTCTTCTGCATCTCCGTTTGTAGTAATGATACCATCGGAGTATTCGAATTCTAACACTTCCTGTATAGAGGTACTGTTGTATGCCATCCGACTGGTATTTGTGGTTTTCGTTATCATGTACCTCATTTCTCGTGTCAGAATCCACAAACCAAGTTCTTGTGTCTAGAGTGTTGATCTGCATATCGCTAGTAGTGTGATCGTGATATGGTCTACTTATTCCAGGTCTTCTTCTTCGGATTGTTAGCATCCATCTGATTATGTACTGAGTTTATTTTTCTCATTATTTCGTCTAGTGTGGCGATAAATAGCAGCGAGGATAATGGACATCCATGTTTCATACCTGTTTTGAGTCTCAGTGGAACCCTCGCATTTCCATTGTGGATTATTGTTGATTCAGTATCATATCGTAAAGAGCTTCGAACTGACCTATTATCTTCACTGATAATCCGTTGCAAGATAGTGCCTTCCATATTGCTGCACGATTTAATGTATTGAATGCACTTTCGAAGTCAACGAATGCTATATACAAGGGAGTACTCCATTCTAATGATAGTTCTACAATTAGTCGATGGGTGTTTGATTTATCTTCACATCCACGCCCGCGACTAAATCCAGCTTGCTTTTCTCTCTTGCTAGCACTGGCTTTGATTAGTTCATCTGGAATTCTGTCGATACCTTCAGCTTTGGTGTTCTTGATCTTAGTGATGGCCTCTACTTTTTCTTTTTAAGATGGGGTGCTCTAGTTGATTCTGTATAGGTATATAGTATGCTGATGTAGTTTTGGTTATGTGACTGATAATGCTTCTATTGATGCCTTAACAATTGAATTTTGTCAGGCGCCCTTATACACCATACCACCACGTGTAACATATCAATAAACTTTTTCCCTGTCATGTCAACCTGATTTTGACAACAAACAGAACAGAAAAAATTATAAAATTAATTTCAAATCTACTTGAAAAGAAAATGTAAGTCATAACCAATTTCTACAGTCTTCTATTAAAATTTTCTGTCTATATATAATTGAACAAACAATTGAAACACCCTTTTCACGACAACAGGGTGATCCTTTAATATCAACCCTGTATAAAGCAAACTTCTCATAACATTTAAACCGCAAAAGATAGAAATTCACCCACAAAGGGGAAACTACGTATTTATGTAGAGAATCTACACCCGAAAAATTAGGGAAACGAAAGGATGCTGAGCTATCTTATCGAAACATCTTAATCAGCTGGGTCTATTTAGTGTGCTCAAAGAATCTCGGTTGTCATAATAAACTTCCTCTAAATAACTTGATTATCTGAGCTGATATAGCAACCGTTAGTTGGATTTGTGGAATGTCACGTTTCCTCGCACGGTCTCTTGTCTTACCTTTTCTTGCTTTTTGTAAGAAATCATTTTGTATAGATGAAAGCCCTTAGACACGCACACATATTTCATGAACTCTAGAAACTCTTAAACAGGCTCTGCCAATTAATTACCTACTACACATTAAAGTGTAAAGTTAACTTTAAAGAGGATGTTCGTAACATTTAGGGGAAATTTTGGTATTTTAGCTTTTTGTTTATTTGGGTAACATCAAAAGGCGTACCTGATTAGCCTAATTATATACCGACATTGGTTTTGTGTAATCTAATAAATTGTTGGGATCCTTTTTAAAAAAAATAATATTTACCGGGGATCAATTTTAATATGGGCATTTCAGTATAGTCAACTGTTTCGCAATAAATTTACTAACTTAATGTTTGTCGAATGGTCTAATAATCTGTTAAGTTGTTATATCAAAAGTTGAATATTGATATGCGAGCAATTTCAAAAGTGCAGTGGTTAATAATTTGCTCCGATCTTAATTCTCCATATTAGATATTAGACCAATAATAGGTATGCGATCATTGGTCTAATCCAGTGAATTTCTGTCACTTATGAGTTGAATATTGTAATTGACCAGTTAAAGTAACTTCAGCATTTGGTCTTATTTGTAAACTATACGAAAAGCACTGGTTTCATAGTTTTGAACATCAATACTGATAGCCAGTTTTCTCATTTTACTTACTACTTACTACTACTACTACTACTACTACTTCACTATTACTTTTAATTGGCTTGGATATACAACATCAAAAACCTAAAATCGATTTTTTTATTAATCTTTTGTGTCATGGGATGCCTTCAGGCTCAGTGCATATGCCTTTGTTTTTTAGTATGTATGAATTTATATTGATTATTTGCTGTTTGATATGTTTCTATCCTATTCTGTGATTCACTTATTCGCCGATGATGTATAAAATCTGAATTCACCAATTTCCAAGCAATAATAATTTCTCGACCTGATAGTATGGTGTAGATGGTTCGGACCTGATTCGGGTGAGTCAATACTTTTAAAAGCATATAAGTTCTCTTAGAAAGACCACATAAATACTAAATGAAGCAGAGCTTATGTCATGCTTTGCAAGATGGTCTGGTCGGTGGATATTTTCGGAGTAAGTTATTTCTCAAGTACTCTTAAGATCCTCGTGAGTTTTAGGCAAATTAAGAGAATCATTTGTTTGAGACATAATACAGCGTACTAATGGATTTTAAATGGGAATCTTATTTTGGGTCCAACGCTTGCTGGGTAAGGAATCCAGACAGAAAGAACTATGCATCAATTGTGCTGTCACCATATGTAGACAGCTATGCTACTGAGAATTTCTTTTCTTTAGTACATTATTTTTCATTATCATTCGCCTAAAACTGCTAATACTGCTAAAAGGTTTATCTACTCTTTTGTAGTTTTCGCGATGGAATATCCCACCTTAGAGATGCTATCCATGTGTTGTTATGTTACTATCATTGAAGTAAGGTTCGGATATTTTACAGAATATTTGTAGTTCATGTGAGAAGCCGTTTGTATTTAAAAGTTTGTTGAATTTTGGTCAGCAGGACTGTAGCATATAGATGTATTATTAGAGAAACATTCATCGCTCTCTTTTTATAGTAAGTGAACAAAATATACCCAGAGTGTACTAGTGTAGCATATTTATCATAAAAGGCAAAAGCGTTATCTTACTAGAATTATACCAACATATATGTATATTTGGTCAAGATCCAACATAAATCTTCATGATTTTTGTGAATCATGAAGAAGGGTAGTGGTGGTTCTTCCAACCAGAGGTCAATCGGAAACACACATCATTCTAGAAAGGTCATTAATAAGCAAAGTAACACTGCGATAGAGAAACTATTACTAATATAAATAGTAATTATGGATACTAGCGAATAGAATAGACAGACTGTCTCCACAATGACTTACATGGAGTCAAATGTTACATAAATGAAGTGCATCAAGGACACATTTGCAACATTTCCGTTCAATCTCAAATCGTGCAAATTTGACTCCATTTAGTGAAAATGAATGAAATCCTTTTCTAGTTTTTCTTCTAATTTTTGCCTCTTTCAACAAAACAATTTTGTTTTCTGTCTAAATGCTTCTTTGCAACTACAACAATAAATTTGAAATAAACTACATAACTTTGGTGAATCTAAAATTATCGAATTAGATATATCGAAAGCCTTCGATAGAGTCTGGCATCCTGCTCTTTTAGCTAAACTTCAGGCGATAGGTACAGACCAGCTTCTGACCAATTTATAATCCATGCCGGTTAGTGACGCACCGAGAGGTGGGACGATCGGGACCGGTCCCCTTCCCAGAATGTCAGTTTTCTGAACATAATTTACAAATTACGTATAAAATGTGGTCTGAATATTATTACAAACTCCGATTAAATTAAATAAAACCTTTTAATCTACAATAGCAGTCCTTAAGTGCTCAGATGAGTGCAAGACGCGACTTTAAGAGCCCTATTTTTCCGACTCGTTAGGACTGGGGACACCTATGGTCCCCTCCCCTCCCCACAAAGCCAAATCCTGGGGGGTGCGTTACTGATGCCGGTGTACCGCAAAGTTCTGTGCTCTGTCCTACACTTTTCCTCATTTTTATTAATTATCTGTTAGCTCTCACTTTCAATCCTATTCATAGTTTTGCAGACGACAGCACTTTTGATTTCGTGTACTCGTTTGATTCTATAGCTGATTCCCTTGGGAATGTTAAAGTGTAAACAAGAAACCAAATGTTCAGTTCACTAAATCATAACCTTACAATAATACTCGATTGGGGCAGAGGGAATCGGGTCTTGTTTAATGCTTACAAACCGCAATGTTGTCTGTTATCACTCAAACGGACTCCAACATCGGCTCAACCTATTTCCGTCGATTGGGAATACAACTTAAAAAAAAGTTGAGGTCGCCATCTCTTAACATCTTGGCTTGGGCATTGAAATGTCCAACAATCTTAGTTGGTCCGATCATATTTTTGGTATTTCCAAGAACATGATGTAATGCCTGGGCTTCTAGCAAAAATTCAAGAAATATTTTACTCCATCAGACTTGGCGCAATTCTACAAGTCTAGATTAGCATATAGTTCCCATATTTGGGCAGGTGCTGGACGCACTGCACTGTTCGCGTTAGACAAAGTCCAAAATAAGGTCTTCTGGTTTATTAGCGATGACATATTAATAGCAACTATTGAACACAGGCGTAATGTCAGATGTCTATCTATCTTTTATCGCTACTTCTATGGCTATTGCTTTGACGAAATCTCTATTCTGATCCCTTGTATAATCGCGCCTATACGCAACACACGAGCTGTAACCCGAGCTCACCCTCACATCTTTGAAATCAGATTCATCCGTGCGGCCATAACCAGAACAGTGCGAATGTAGAACAGTTTGCCATCCTCTGTTTTCCCCCACAGCTATGAGCCGCAAACATTTAAGCATAATCCACACAGTTACCTTCTTGGCTCAACCCAATAATACTCAATTCCCTACCCTTTTTTCCTTTCCTGCGAAGGCTGTGCTACGGCAGTCTGTTAGATCTTCATTTCCATTAAATGACTCAATTTCAAATTAAGTCATTATGGAAGCAGCCTGTCTAGTGTATAAGATTACAAAAGTCAAAGGAGAGCACATTTACCATCAGGAAATTATTAAGACTGGTTATACCATTTGTCTCAGAGGTGTAGTTTTAAACGAAGGATATAGGATTAGATTTTTAGGCATCTCGTGTAAAGAGGTCAACGCTCTACATATAATGGGGTCCGAGATAGATGGATAGGGTCAAAAAACTTTATGAGATTTTTGGAAGTTCACATTAAAACTATCGATGGGTTGAGAGAGAACGTTAAAGGATAAGTAAATAGCTGCACGTATCCAAACGTGATTGACGAGGTAACTCCCAATGGATGAGGTGACCATAATTATGTGAAGAGGAATCAAGAATATTAACAGCTATATATCAATATTATCAGGTCTATCTAAGCTTGAACTGTACTGTTCAAAAATTTTAATTCAAACTAAATTTAACTTTGATTGAATTCAACTTTGAACTAAAGATCTATACCTAATTTTTCTCAGTGTTTCACACTAGATGAAAGTAAAAATCTACAAATACATAGGAGGAAATATACCTGTCGTCACATCAGTACTACAAGAGCACCTTTACTCGTAAAACATGTAAAACTTGTTTACATACAATCAATGGAAAATTGAAAATTGATTAAATTTTGCATAATTGATTAAAAATTGATTATGCATTTGTGTGTGTACGTACATCACTTGAATTATTAAACGTATGCCCTCGAAGGAGAGAGAATTGATTCTCTGCAATCCTCCTCAGTCCAGTCAGTTCAGTCCAGTCAGTCAGTCAGTCACAGTCTAGTTGGGTCAATCATTTAAATGATCACTCAGATTTTGTATGCTAGTTATAGGAGGGGGTGGGCTGTCCATTTAAGGAGACTCCACCATAGATGAAATCTCAAATTAATTGAAAGAAAATACGAGAATCCTTTAAGGTACAGATTTCTCATTCAAACCTTTTTTTTTGTACCTTTTCATCCTTAAACTAAAGAACAATCATACGACAGAGGCAGGCGGCAAGGGGAGGGCCAATACTTACAACGATACCATCCATTAGTTATTCGATTTTCATTCACTTCGATAGAAGAAAACTTAATGAAAATCCTACTTAGACTGCCCTTTTAAGTCATAGCCAATACCTCTTTGGGGATTTTTTCACCTCGAATAGAATGATGGAAACGAGAAACCTTTTCTGACTTGGAGTTTTTTTTTGTTTTTTTTTTCTTGTAAAGATCTGAGCATTTCGCATGAATTAGAGTGAATTTTTTCTCGTAGTAGTAATAGTAATATTTATAGTAGTAGTAGTAGTCATAAAAATCATTAAGACTTTTGCTTGATTTTATATAAAATAAAAAGAAAGAAAATCGTTTTCTCTTGTAAAAGGAAAAATTTTCAAAAAACTAGATCATCATAAAAGCTCACTTTTAATAATAAAAAGACGATAAAGTGCAAAATAACAAAAACAAAAAAAAAACATTTCACTTTGTGTCCGTATAAATCTTCTAAAAAATGAGTTCTCTCCGTTGTTTCCATTAACCAAAACTTGGAAGTTTTATGGATTTATTTTGATGTGCAAAGTAAGTCCATCCCCGGTTGGGTTGTAAATGACTTTCTTTTCTGAAAATCTTTTTGCAGTTGCATCAGATGCTTGCGTCTTAAGTAGATTTGGTTTCATGAAGAATATAGAACTGATTTCAGCTGCATTGTATTTAAGAGCGCATTTACTATTGTGTCATCATAACTCTGCTGGCATACACAATACAGTGGACTCGTGGGTGATGTGATCCTAACGAAGTCTGTTCATCAAATTTATATTATCCGAAAGCATCTTTTTTCCCTATAAAATTTTAAGTATTAAGAGAAGAGCTTTAAGGATGATATTTTTCATGACAAGTACCTAAGTTTCCTTCATTTATTACAAAACGGGGATAATTAAAACTTTTACTAATCCCAGTTGAATGGTTTGAGGTGTATACATTCAGGAGATGCCATCCCATAAATACGGGCAACGAAAAACGATAAATAAAGTTGGACATCATGTTCTAGGTCATTAGCATATAAAAGAAAACAGAGCTGGACTAAGTCGTGAGCCCTGCGGAGCCCCTGAAGAAACTAGTTTTAGGCTGTTGATTTTCATGTTCGGATAAACACTTTCTGATGTCAATCGCTTAAGTATGAAGAGATAAATTTTACATTCGAACTGAGAACAGCGCGTTTACAATTTGTAACATAGCACGTTAAAATTTACATTGTCAAAAATTTAAGGAAAAATCCAGAGACACAAGCGAGTATTAATATCTAATATTATCGGCAAGGTAAATTGTAGTAGTAGAGTTGTGTTATATGATGACTACGGAATTCGGATTGAAATTCACATAACAGGGATTTATTAGTTAAAAAGCTTTGAATTCGGGGTCACAACATAACTTTACATGAATCTTCGAGCAAAAAGGAATAGTATACTTTCCAAAATTACCAATTGTGAATTGAGCTAACTATTAACTAAAAATTAATGAAAACGCTACGGTAAGAGTGGATAGGAGAAGGTGGAGGAAAATATATTTAGTAGAAGAGAGTGGTGGAGATGAAGATTTATAATAAAGTTAAAATAGATTACAATGCTAGACATATATTTTAATAATGCTGGAGCGATACCCAATAGGAAATGGAATCATACCATCCCAGCGGAAAATCTGGTCAGGACTTCCACTTGAAAGCTTGTGGAAGCAGTAAAACAAGATGCAACAAGATGAAAAAGCTAAATACTTTTTGATCCATTCCAGATTGATCCGGGAGGAAGCTTGTTGTAAAGTGTTTCGTTTTTGAAACCCAAGTGCACGCAGTTGTGTTTTCGCTTGCATAGAGTAAATTTATTTGTGAAATTTGTGTGATTTTTACTCTAAAGTTCAATATTACACAAGAAATAATATGAAAGAAGAACGTTCATATATGCAAAAGTGGAACTTCTTTTTAATATGCGTATGGGTGTCTAATCCATCCCAGCGGGAAAAATTGTCAGGTCTTCCAATGGAAGACTTGTGGAAGTAAAGTAATTTTTCTCAATTGCTTCCATGTTAGTCGCATTGAAGCTTGGTGGAGCGGAACTCAGCGGAATAAAATTGTCAAACCTGCCAATGGAAGCTTGGGGGAATCGGTAGAAAAGCTGAGAAAGGATCATTTAAAGAGATTAAATGATTTTGCAAAACTTCTCATCAAGATTTTATTTATTTTTTTATATTATTAAACCAAGCTCAGGAAATACCCTATGATGCAAAGCACAGCATGGTAGGAAGGAGATAATCAAAGGATTAGGGGACATGAGGAAGAAGCTGATTTGTGTCACACTTAATTCTTCGCAGATTGTAAGCTCGAGGATAGACATAAGATGGTCGACTGTTCCACAATCGCACAGTTCGAACATTGACCATGCATGTGTAGTGCTAAAGCAGTGAAAGGTATTCAACATAGCGGCGATGCTCGAGTGAGTCGATATGAGAAGTTATTGCCAAACATTGCCAATGAGTTTGAAGACTCTCTTTTGGACAACATTTAATGAAGCTAAGACGGATGCTAAGTACTTTTTGAGAGAATGGCGGAGAGAAAGCAATCATTATTTAATCCTGTCTGTGATTCTGAAGCATATTAAAATATATTTGATGGAGGTGCATGTATACAAGAGAAGCATACTATTTAGATTCCTTTAATTTCGCCACTGTTGGAGTCAGAATATGTAGCTATCACTAAATGAAGAAATACGATATGATAGGTAGTTTTAACAGCTAAATTACATCAGTACAGTTCGCTTGAGATGGCCAATTGGCAGCGCTATAGGCCATTATAGGACCAGCAATTAACCTCCATAACGAGAAAAAGAAAACAACGGACACATCCACCACCAATCACTTAAGAATATGAAATGAGTTTAAGGTGGACAGAGTGAGTTGCAGCTACCCTTTTGGGGTTTAGCTGCAAGAGATTACAGTAACAGCAACTAGCAAGATAAGATAAGTAAAAACATTAAAAAACATTGAAAAACGAGTATCTTCATTTTTATGTTTTCTTCGAATATGTTTCTAAAGTTTACTAGTTAAATTGTTTTCTCGTAGAACCTAGAAGGTACGTTTCGTTTGACAATGGTAAAGAATGAGGTAATTGCTTTAATACTGTGCTTCTTATAATGTTACTATCGTAAATAGTCAAAGAATTGTGACAAGAGAAATCGAAGAAAAAACGAACTATTTTTAGGGAAGGAGTCGCGTTAATTACAAACAATTGAAGACATACACTAAATATAGGAACTAGACTCACTTTGTCCAAGAGATGATAGATGTAGATGCCTACAGATAGCAGAGCCCATCAAATAAATTTGTTATATTGACTAAGATGATTCCATTTTAAAATCTTTAAAAATTTTGGTTTTCTAATTGAAAATTTCGTGTTGAGTTAATTTATTGATCGTGAATCAAAATGACGAGCATGCAAAAATTTCGTCCTTTTCTTGATTTCATCTAAAAAGAAGTCAACGTTTTTTCTATACCAATATAAAACTTTAGAACTAATTTAAATGCAAATCACACGATGAAATCGAAAATTTCTCGAGCTGCTAAATTACAAAAACTTGATATCATTCATTTGGAAAATTTCTCATTTCGATACCCCCGGAGCCATCTGTTGACAGAAAAGGTATAACTAGTTGAGAAAAAGAAAAAAACAGCAATTTCCAACGAAATATGAATCCCACCCCACGTTGCTATCGTAATTGTAATTGTAATTTCATCCCATTCACTCTAGTGCAATTCCAAGAAACAGCAAATACCAGGCGATCAGCAAATTTCAGATCATTTATGACCAAAATGTAAAATTCCGTTCTACTGCCCATGACTAAAATATTCGTTAAGTTAAATAGGATATGTGTGTGTAATTTATTAACCAATGAAATAAACTAGAAATAGAAGAGGAGAAGGCAATGTGAAGATAAATTTATTTTCGTTTATCTTTGTCTCTCTCCCTCTTATGACCAAAATATGGAATTGCAGAAGAGGATAAAAGAAGGGTATAAATGCAATCAACTTTCGTTAAGTAAGGTAGTGTGTGCATTTTATTTATTAACGAATAAAATGAAGCAACCATTTTAGCTTTTGGTTTTCTCTCTCCCTCTTATGACCAAAATATGGAAATCCAGAAGAGGATAAAAGAAGGGTATAAATGCAATCAACTTTCGTTAAGTAAGGTAAGTGTGTGCATTTTATTTATTAACGAATAAAATGAGGCAACCATTTTAACTTTTGGAAGAGGAGAAGGCAAACGTGATGATAGATCACCATCATTATTTTTGTTTCTCTCTTTGACAGTGCTGACAGATAGGAGGAACATTGCCATGATAGAATTGTAAAGTCAATTTCATGATGGCATATATTTTTTTATAATCATTTTCATATGATTTAGAATTTAATTTTTTTAGCTAATAGCGACAAAATTCAAATCGGAATTAGTAAGTTTAACTATGTATAGGTATCCCACATAATTGTTTTAATCAAAGCAAGAAAAATTAATTCATGATTCGAAAAACTATAGACATAAACTTGAAATAAATTTTATATGCTGAACTAAATTATCATTATCGAATTGGTTATTTCTCATTGTATGGATTCGATATCCGTTTTGAATTTTTCAAAATAGTGAATTGTAAATTTCAGTAGGTACGCATATTGATATGTAGGTCTTTCGACAATACAATAAGTTTTTTTTTAAATGAAACTTAAAGCATTGACGAAAGATATCAAGGAAAAATAAAAAAAAATCAATAAAATCTCTAAAGAGTGACACATTTAATGAGAAAAACACTTGCCAATTAGGTACCTGCTAATATCAACCAAACTTAAGAATATTTTCTTTCAAATTAATCCCATTTTCAATTAAAAAAAAAGATTTCTTCTTCTATTTTCGTGACAGATAAATATAAAACTTTAAATTGTAATGTAAGTAATCTGGCTTGGTTTGAGGCGTATTGAAATATGTGCCTTTGAATGAAATACAAGAAGAGAATACTATTCAAATTCCTTTAATTTACTACAAAGCACTCACTGTGTTTTCAAAACTAATGAAGTTGGCTAAAGATGTAAGAAATCTCTTCATGATTCATCAGTACTACATAAAACGGCGTTACAATCGCTTTAAATGCTTCTGTCCAAGGTGACCTTTATTGGTACTTTGAATATTCACAGTTTCCTCGCTGTCGTCAAATTAATTATGCAATTTCCAAAGTTAACGAAAAAAGAGGAGAAACTATTTCCAGATTTTTGTACTCTGAAGTCTAACTAAATCTTTAACTTTAGTAATGGATCCGATCCTGCTTTGAACTGTTTTACGTCCTATATATGTGGTGTAGTAAGTGTATTATAGCAAACGTATTCGGAAGTTTAGTGGACTGAAATTTCCCCTTTAGTTATTTAATTTGTCAATTTTGTTGATGCATACTTTCAACTTGAATATCGCTCTTAATCTGGCACTGCAAGTACGTAGGTAACTAATTAACTAACTTACCCACGTCGAAGAAATATTTTTCAAATTAATTACCTACTAATTTTTTAACAATTATTTCACTGTTCCTTTTTTTTATAAAATAAGAATTAGCGATAATCATTGTAATTCTTTCTGAGTTATCAACGTTTTAAAGTGCATGCCTTTTTTGGGATTTTTTAAATTGACACAAATCTAAATCAGTATAGACTAGATGCAGTACAAGTGCAACTCTTACAGCATAATAAAACAGAAAAGGTTGCAATAATTGTTGAAAGTTTCGAATAAGGACAGTCTAAGTATCTTCAAAAATACTCAGAAATACTATCATAATTTCTATGCAGTTTTTAAACAAACAAAAACTTAAGTAAAATATTTTCTAGAAACAGCAGTATGAGCCTTGATAATAGTACAAGAGCTCAAACTGAGAAAGAAAAACATGTAATGGAAACTAATCAATAAAGGCGCCATTCAAAGGTTATATTTTAGATGTATCACAGCATTGAAACTGTACGTATACATACCTAAACATAACAAACCAGCATAGTTGCAAGTTTCGAGCTAGTGGCTCGAAAACTTGCAGCTATATACCTACGTATTTTACCAATTTTCGAAGTACAACCCCTAACACGTAGGTAAATTCATCCATTGTCGAAGGAGATGAAAATGGTAGCTATTCAAAGTTGAAAAACCGATATTTGACCAAGATTTTTGACATTTCTATTAAAATAAATATTTTTAATTACAAGATATGAAAAAAAGCTTACGACAAGTACCTACTAAATAATATAGTTTTCAACCCATGAGCGAAATCGATTGAAAGAAAGTAGGAAAATTGCGTGGCACCGAAAAAGGTTTCTTCGATGACTATGGTCAACAGAAGTGGGCATCCACCCCAATGGATTAACTTTTTTGACAAAATTTTAAATTTTTTATAATTATTGATATTGTGTAATAAAATAAAAAAAATATTTCTGTCAAACTAAAAGTTGGGGGGGAAATTTGGTTTTAGGTAGATATAACCCCCCCAGTATGAAAAATTAGTGTTGATGATGTGTTTTTTGATAAAAGTAGTAAGTAAATAAAAAAAAACGAGTTAAAATTCCGAAATTTTAAATTTGTTGAGCTATAACATCATAACAGAGAGGAGCAGAGAAAAAAATCATAGACCATTGGAACGATTATCTATCTAAGAAATTTTCAACCACCATCATAGGGTGATATATAAAAACAAATTTTTCAGCCCCCCTCCCCGTCATCCATATCATTTCTTGCTTGTCTAAGTATGACCTACCCATAGCCTTCGGGTGCAAGACCACACAGGACACCCTATCTATAATATTGCACAACCATTATTAAGTAATGTTTGACTAACTGTTCTAGAAATAAATGCAAAAAAACCACTTTAACTATTTAACTTGCGATATTTTCACTACCTATATTTACGGCCCAAACAATTTTATTAATTTTTCGTGGCAGGGAGACGAAAGATCCCAAGCACAGAGACTAAGGTGATCCACTGTGATAAGTAGGAGAAGCTATACTTAGGTAGGAGCAAAAAGCCTATTCAACGCAACGTAGAGCTACATCAAAGTAAGATTCGAGCCCACGATCTATGGGATGGTATATTAGTCACCTTAGCTACCAATCTTAGACTATTTATATAACTTCCTTCGTATATCAACAGGTATTAATTTTCAATCCCACCACCTTGCATCCTAGCACCCTTATCAATGTTAAAGGAAAATTATAAGAGAACTTCTTTTAACACAGAGCGTTACAAATGGAAGCACTACAGTTAATGAATTTTCACCCTTTTTCCAACATCTGAACTGACGAATTGTTTGGTGTTACTTTTATTAAAATTTTCATTCATTTCGCTTTCGGCTATAAATCTGTTCTTATCACAAAAACAGAAAAAAAAACTTAACACAAATTAAGGCTCTGCGACAAATTATCTGGAAGTGTTAGGTACAATTAACGGTTGTCACCCGCAAAACTCAATTTAAAGTGATTTCAAGGTGTGTGAAGTATGGATGTACCTACCTACCCTCCTGAGAGCTCGTTAAATTAAACGACTTTGTATCTAGCCAACAGCTATGTAACTATGTATTCATACATATATCTACTAAGTTTTCCGGGTTTTTTAGTGACAGCTTCCTGTATATCTGTATGTCACACATAATATGTAAAAGGGGATTCCCCCAGCCAAGCTCAATCGTTCGCACAGACTAAATATGTCACATGTAGTTAAGAATTTTTGATCCCCTTGTAAAATTTATAAACTTTAGAACGTATGGAATAGCATACTTATACTATATAGGTGGTATGGAAACATAACCTATATGTCCTGGCCCTTTAGACATATGTATGTATGTATGAACATATATCTCCGCCTGGATTCGTTGTGTGTGAAAATTTCTCATTTATATGTTGCAAATTTAGATATTCAGAGGGAAAAATATGTTGGTGGATACACAGGATTTAAGGTAAGTACACATGGGTAGAAAACCAAGTACATCATATAAACATATACACATAACGTAGTAAGATGTCGTTGTCAGGATCAGGCATCCGCCATCAGCACAGAGTGAGATTAAACAAATTTAATTTGATGTAGGTATTACTTGCATGGCGCATAGTATAAAGTATAAACACGAAAAGTGAATTAAATTCCATGGACGTTACGTAGATATATCCTGTGTAATATGCACACCCATACATACTTTGTACGGGGTCACATACGTTGTTGAATGTTGGGTTCGTCAAAAGTGTTTTTTGCTTCTGGTGTGACTCTGGGATATAAATCCGGTCACCATTGGTTGGTTAACGATGAATCTTTCATGATGAAAATGAAAATGAATTTTCTCTTGGAAATTCGTCATACCTCCATATACATAAATCTTTAAGTTCGCAGCGTATTCAGTACGTAATTAAATTTTTAACCGATTAAATTTTTAACCTTTCCCATTTCTTTTCAGTGACATGGTTGGCGAGCGTATACTAACAAGAGAAATTTCTTGAACTGCTGTTCAATAATACCCTTCCCTGGTAGACAAATCATGATGAGCTCATCAATAAGCTCCTCATCAATGAGTGTCACGATGAGCTTATTAATGAGCTTGTCATTGTCAATGAGTGTCATGATGAACTTATTAGTGAGCATGTCAATGAGTGTCACGATGAGCTTATTAATGAGCATTTCAATGAGTGTCATAATGAGTTCATAAATGTGAATCTGATTTTACAATTGCAATTCAAACTCTGAGACGGTGAGCCGTAAGGATTTGGATCTTATAGACTACCGGACAAATGTAGTGTTTTTCAAGAAGAGCTCGTAGCGATTTACCAGGTGGTAATATTGGCATCTATGTGCAGAGAGCTCTTACGGCACATCTGCATATATATACACGGACAGCATTAAGGCGCTGGATGCTGTGCTGGTTGAATCAAGATTGGTGCAGTTATGCAAGACTGGCCTTGAGGAATTGACTACATGGCACAAGGTGACCCTATGCTAGGTACCTGCCCACAGGGATATCCCAGGAAATGGGATGGTTGATGAATTGGCCAAAAAGGGTTCTGGAATGGATAGTTCCGCAGAAATAGGTAGATTATGTGAGAGTCCCGATCGAAGCTTGAAAAGAGGAAATCATCAAGCACTCCTATCAAAAGGTAAGTCTATGGTGGATCAACAGGGAAACCTGCCGCATCGCGAGTCAATTATGTCCTGCATATAACAGGAAGAGAACAAGAGATTTGCTTAATGGCAGCAGAACATATATCACGAATGTAGTAGGGGTCATTATGGGTCATTGGACCATAGATGACCATGCTAGAAGGCTGGGTATAGCGGCGAACGATTTCTGCAGGTGCTGTAACAACTCGGAGGAATTCGAATCTGTCCAGCACGAACTCTGCGAGTGCCCCGATCTTATGAACAAAAGAGGTAGGCTACTGGGTAACTACTTCTTTTCTAGTCTGCGGGAGCCGCAAAACAAAGAGTTCAGATGCATCCTGCGTTTCCTAAGTGAAGCAGGATGGATTTGGGGCAAATTTTTTTATGTTACGCTATGAGAACAAGGGGTACAACGGACCCACTTGTGGTCTAAGTGAAGCAGGCTAGGTACTTATAGTGGCGCCCGTCTTACCTAACCTAACCTAACTTAAGGATTTGGGCATAATGTATTGTTCAGCCTATGGTTTCCGGGAAGAACAAATCAAAAAATTAATTTAAAATTAATAATTCAAAAATTGAACTTAAAATCCGATAAATCAGAAAAATCAATTCAAATTTTCCTAGTAGAAATGCCATCACCATATCAATCCATGTGACACTTTCATGGTATCCAATGAGCCCTTCGATGAGATTTACTGAATGCTCATCGGAAGGATCATCGGAAGGCTCATCGGGACTTAATTTTGTATATATTTCTTCATGATGATGAATTGAAACGTGGAATTAGAAGTTTACGCCCTCTCAGGGACTGCAGAAAATTGACGTTACAAAAAAGATACTCTGGCTCACCTGTGCGAATAAGATTACGCAGGAAAATCAGTGCTTTACCCTTCAGGTACGTATCTAGAGTACAACCCAATATCAATTATCTAAATATAAGGAGAGATATGAGCAGAACGACGCAAACCGAAAGCAAACCGTATACAGTCGTTGAAAGCACACTCAAGCTTTCGATTGCAAACTGAGTCTAGTCTCATGTAGATTAAACTACCATAAGCAAAAAGTGGCACCAAAAGTGTCCACCATAAATTTTGCTTACCATAGATTTGATATGATCACAGCACCTCAAACGATTATTAATTTTCACTCCCAGATTGATTATACAGTTTACATAAGGTAGTTCCACTTTATTAAGCATAATTGGGGGAAGATCCTCTAAGATCATAATTAGAGAGGGCTATACATTGCGACTTATTGGAGTTAAGAAGCAGTTGATTATCAATTGCCCACCTAAAAATTTCTGAGAGATCATCGTTTACTCTCCAGATACAGTCCTCGAGCCCACGAGGTCTACATAAGTACAACTGTACATCATCTGCATACAGGTGCAATTGAACATCATGCACGACATCACATAAATCGTTAATGTATACATGAATTGTACCAGTCTTCTACTTGGGACACCCCAGCGCAATTCAGGCAAATCGAGGACAGGTCGAAAGACATGTCAGAGCAAGTCAGAGCAGATCATGGCACTTCAAGGCATGTTGAAAGGCGATAGCATAATTAACTAAATTTTCAAGGATCGTCTTCTGCCATTTTGTCGGGATCCTTTTCGAAAATTTCTTCAGATTTATTTTATTTTGAAGGTCCTGCGTCAAAAGAATCCTGCTCCGCTTAGTTCAGTGACAAAAAAAAATTTTTTCCAAGAGATACCTATGACAAGATAGATACCTACATAAAGATTAAAAAACATTGGCTAAATTTTTGAATTGATTTTGAAGGGATATGACTCAAAAGAAGCGGAAGGAGTCATGGATCATAAATATAAAATATTTTCGAAAAGGACTCTCACTGTTTCCGAAAGAAACGCAAACGGCGACAGTATAATTTACTAGGAATATCTCAGACCAAGATGCTGCCTCTCTCTGGGACGCTAGCCAGCCTTCTAGAGACTAAAGAGAAGAGGTCCTAAGACTGAACCTTGAGGAACTCCACATATTAAATGCATTCGGGAAGACGGAACTCCTTTTATGACCACCTATTGCGACCTATTTGAGAGAAAATTGGATATCAGTTTAACAGCAGAAGAGGAGAAATAAAAGTTTGCATATAACTTACGCAGCAGTTTTTCATGTACAACACAATCAAATGCCCTTGAGAAGTCTAACAAAACCATCACACCAAGATCTCCTTCATCTAAAGCCGATCGCAAGTCCGTATAGTGACCTTGAGTAACGCAGATTCATAGCTGTGTCGTGCACGAAAGCCAGACTGATATTTCGCCAGGAGATCATGACATATTACATAATTTTCAATCTGGGCTCGCATAAGCTTTTCCAGGACTTTGGAAACTAAACTGAGAATGCTTATTGGACGGTAGTGTGCCAGCTCAGTGGCAGACATTTTTTTAGCAATAGGAATAATATTAGCTATTTTCCATACTTCTGGGAATTATGAGATGTAGTTAGACAAGTGTTCATGATGTACCGAACGTACGGAAAAATGTAAGGCAATAAGATCTTGAGAAAACGATGATTTATTTCATCAAAACCAGTAGCATGGGACTTGATAGAGTATATCGATTTAAGCAGTTCATCATTCTCCACACACCGGAAGGAGAAGCAATTAACACTTTGTTCACGTAAAATAAGAAAGGACATGCTGTTGTAGAGTTAGTAAATTTGATGCTGGACCTGAAGTAAAGTGCTGGTTAAGTTTATCAGAATCAAAAGGACACTCAGGGTTGACATCACAATAAATGGAAGCTCGCTTCAAGTTTCCCCACAAGGTTTTGGAAGGTAAGTTTAGATCGAATTGAGAAGAAAAATACTCACGCTTAGCTCCCCTAATTGTAGAAGTGACCTTGTTACGAGCTTGTTTATAGAGTGTGCGCGTGTAATGAATATTATTCACCCGTTTCCACTGTTTATGTAAGAACTCTCTTTCTACAATGAGAGAGCGGAATTTCATCAGAAAACCACGAATTGATAAAAGGACTACTTGCGACAAACACAAAATTCCTTCTTCAGAATCTGATGAGATTATTTCTCTTTACGATTTAACAAAAAATTTAACGCCTTGTTGTGAACACTACACCTCAAGATGTATCTTCACCTCGCTCAACAGCCTAGCCACGCCTCACTATAGTTATGAACGTACCTTAATGTCTAGAAAATCTGTGACTATATTTTTGTCGCCAAAGAGTAAGCTTTTATAAAATATGTATTTTGTCATTTCGTGAGCTTATGAGACCCTTAGTGCCTTAGCGAGTCAATAATTCGATATTATAAGCCCACATATGCCCTACCTTCCATTTTGGATCCATCCATGAATCATTTAAGAGATCCTTTTTCATAGAACCAGAATGCCACTGTTAACCGCGTCCTCTAAGATTACCTTAAATGGTGTTTCAAAATGATAGTGTTTCGACATAATGTCAACCTGAGACAATCGGTTCGTTTAGGAATTCTTCAAGGACAGTCTGATTACGCTGAAGATGGAGGAAGGACTCCTTGTCAGCATGCAGATGTAATGGATGCAGGTCCAGTAGGTATAACCTTTGTCAGACTTATTTTGAATTATGTTTGTCCTATTTGGACACCTTCCTTCTTACTTAGTGGATTTCATACTCTCATTAATCCTTATTTCTAAAAAAAAATATCTTTACACTACACAAAAATGAACTTTGGCAATCTGTTCGAAACCCAAGGAAAATAAATAGTTTCTCCCTAAATTTATAGAAAAACTCATCGAATGGAACAAGCTTTTGCCCTTTTACCCATTTTCTATGTCAGGCGAATATATTTTCTCCTTTTGTGTTGAAAATAAAGGAAAAGTTTTACTACCAGCAGTAGTTAGAAACCTTAATGTCCTTCCTCCATTTTCTGTACATTGTGAACGCAACAAATGCATATACAAGAAGTCGTCTGCTAAATTAACGTCTGGGAGAGAGATAGAGGGTTTTTTTTTTGTTTTTTTTTTTTTATAATACTGTTGAATGCAAAATCCAAAACATGAAAATTTTACGACAGAAACTGTAACTCCTACATTAAGCACTTGATTTCATTCCATCTATGGTTCTTCCTTCTTAAGAGGTCTGTCGTACCTACTTGGTAAGTAAAGTACACTTAGTGGCACGCTAATTATTGTAAGTAGAAACCTCATTATCTGGTTAATGGTTGAAAATAAGCAGAAATTGTAGAAATATATGAAATTTAATATGAAATAATCTAAATTTAAATGTTACACTTCAGAAAGGAGTATACACTTATTTGCGCCACAACACTAGAATCTAGTTAATTGGAGTGGTTTGAAATCGGAAGAAAATTCTAATGGCGGTAACAACACGAGGAAAAATTACAAAGTAATTTTCAATAAGAACAGGGACCACTTGAATTACATTTCATCCATCTCTACCTACATTGCCAAGTCTATAGGCTATGGGCGTTTGTTACCCTTGAAGTTTCAACAATTTGAAATTTCCCTCTATATTTCAAAGGTAAGTAAACAGAAGGGAGACTTCCGTCGGCATTCCTTTTGTTTACTTTAAATTTATTAATGTAATGAAATACTTGAAATATTCCAACTATCTACTTAAAAAACAAAATTTTACAAAGTACATATTGCAATATCTGTAACAATACCTTAGAAGTCAGCCTATACCTTCTAGGAATTCCATCCCCGTTCATCACCAATAAATGAGTTTCTAAGAGAAGAAAATAGCTTGCTTCTTAGAAATTGGAGTTTCAAAGGAAAGGCAAATAGAAATTTGGGAAGAATTTTCGGTCCGGTCACATACATAGTTACTACTACTCTACCTATACATGAAAGGAAAGTGCCACGAATATAATGATTTCTCCTGCCTTCCTGTAGAACGGGGTAGGTATCAGTATTTTTTTATTTATGCGCAAAATGTGGTAAGACGCAAGAGAGTTCGTTCTACCACCGTATGCAGTGTGAGGAACAATTTTTGTTTTTTTTTTCATTAGCTGCATTCTATACCTCAGCTATTTCCAAAGACTTCAGAAATTCAGGAATATATTTACCAATTCTTTTACCCAAATGGGAAATTCACGCTGCATGATTCGACTTCGACTGAAACCGACACTGAATTGTTTTGTGAATTGTAACTTTGGTGAAAGTGCAAGAGGCAAGTTGAAGAGATCAATTTGTGGATAACTTCAAGGCAATGCTAAATATACCTCCAAATTAGTACAGGGTCTGCCAGGTCTAGATAGAGGTATATATAATATTAAGCCTACCACCTCTACGCCTACACATATACTGAAAAAAGCTAGGTTCACAACCTACAAACGTCTGACTACTGAAATATAAACAATCGATGAGTACAGCTAACGTCGAATTAGTGAGTGGTAGAGATCCAAAAAGACCAAATCTTCAGCAACACAACACCAACATACAAAATCAGCATATTTGATTCAAAACACTCTTTCCAGAACGAATAATTGAGAGTCAAAAAAAAAAAAAAACACCGAATTGGAAAAATGAGGTCTGATATGGTCTTATGGTTATCCGATCTCATACAAAACTCCGTTTCCAAAATCCGCACGTGGTACTTGAACAAAAACCCCAACAAAACGATTATCGTTTCGTTCACGAGAAGAACGAAGCTTTCAGTGACGCGGCTCCATTTCTAGATAATACAGAATTGATATTTTCGGATGCAGTCAAATTTCTGAGGTCACTCTCGACTCGATAAGAAATTTACTTAGAATTTGCATCTGTCCAGAGTGATGGAAAGAGCGGCGGTAGAATCTCAGAACATGAGGTCTGAAGTCAAGAATGATGTACTGGATGTCATCTATGCGGCCCTCGCCGCTGGTCAAAAACTAATCAAAATAAAACTGAGGCTCAGCTTCAAAAAATTCAGCGGCTTGCCTATCTAGGCTATGACCATGAGGACCTGTTCAACAGCAGCCATGGAAGCCTTATTAAAACTTCCACGCCTGCATTTGTAGGTGACAAAGGAAGCGATCTCCAATGCTATCAAAGTGCAAAAGGAGAAACAGGTCAAGCCAGGTGATCTGGTTGATCATTTAAGTATCTTAAAACAGATATACTTCGAGCAAATTACGACAATATCTGATATAATCACACCCAAGGTGGATTTTGTAAGGCCATTCGACGTGGTTTTGGAGGATCGATAACAATCGGGTTCTACTAAACCATCCTTCTGGCAAGAATCAGTGGTGTGGTATATAGGGGGTTCAAAAAGGTAAGTGTAGTCGGACTGATCGTGTATGACCCCAGATGCCATATCTCAAAGACCCTGGTCTCTATCCCTACGTATTCTAAGCTGAGGTATTAGCCATAGAAGAATGTGGCAATACCAGGATGAAAAGAGCAATAAATAGCTCTACCATAAAAATCCTCTCGGATAGTCAAGCCGCTCTCGAGGTCTTAAAATCTTTCATTATTAAGTGAAGGATATTCTCGGAGTATCTGTAACCCCTTAAAAATTGTATCTTCATCTGGGTACCTGAACATGACGGCCATAAAGATAATGAAATTAATTTCTGACGGCCCGTACAAAAGAGGAACTGAAACACCCTTTGTCGGAGCAGAGTCATTTTGTGACACTGCGCAAAGTGTTACCTCAGAGCTACCCTAAATATCTGGAAGAACAAACATAAAGCCCTTTATTTGGAGAGGCTACAAAGACTTCGTTAGGCAAAAATGTTTATCGACACCTTTCCCAAAAACCAAAGAAGTGCTACTCTTTAGTAGAACAGAGTTTAAAATGATTATAGAGCTCTTCTCACGCCAATGCTCCTTGTGCTTGACTGAGACTTCATCCTGCCGCTTCTACTAATACGCTCATAAAACTCTCCACAAATCTAATCTAATCTAATGCCTAATGGTCTTATGGTATACGTATGGTTCCAAGACAAACGCCGGGGTAGGAACAGTGAAAGATCCAAAGTCCACATATCTGTCAGTCTCCACACAGCGAATACTGTTCTTCAAGCCAAAATCCACGCTATTGAACTCTGCAAACATCAATGGAGGATACAGGAACCGCACGATCTATGTACATTCGCTCTGATAGCCAGACTGCAATATTCGCTCTCAGATCGAAACGTTTTGAATCTAAGCTAATATCAGATGGGACTGTATGCAAGAGCTAACTGGTGCACTCAAAGTTAGTCATTCTACTAATTTCGGTTCCTTGGGCATAGCAATATTGCAGGCAACGTCAAACCAGACTAGATAACCAAAAAGTATCATCGAAAGTGAGCTTCATAAACCCGATACATCAAGCTCTCTAGAGACAGCATATACTGCAGATTATGCCAAAACGAAGAGCAAACTTCAGAGCACATTCCTTGCGACTGTGAAGTATTGGCACCCAGAGCAATACTTCTTGACACCAGAAAAGAAAAAATGAGGAAAATGGCGGAGGTGCTGATGTATGTCACTCTTGAACCTTCGCAGACTGTAAATCCGAGAAAAAACAGAAGATATAGTAGACTGTTCCACATTCGCACAGTTCGGGATAAGAAATCATCACGGAATTTGACTGTACGGTCGAAAGTATTTTGAAGGGTGAAAGGATGTGCGCGGCTTTCAGCGCGAGTATTTCGTGCAGGAATTATTCTACAATGGATCAGACTAGATATTTCATGGGAACATTGGCCATCCATATATAGATAAAGGAGCGAAGGACATCCAACATTGCAGCGGAGCTAGAGAGAGCCGATATGAAGTCATTGTCAAATCGCCAGTGAGCTTGGAGGCTCTCTTTTGGACAATATCCAATGCAGTTAAAACTGTACAACCAGCCCCGACCCAGATGTGAAAATTGTATTCCATTCTAGGTCTGATATAGGACTTGTAGAGGAATGCTAGATTTGGTGGATTGAAATATTTCTTACACCTTTTCAGAAATTCAAGACATTTCGGTGCCTCTTTGGCAACAAAAGAAGATGTGCTCTGTCCAATTTAATTTACTGGAAATATTAGTACCAAGAATGCTTAGTGATGGTGAATCGGAAATTAATGCTCCATCAAATGAAATAGGAGCGGTTAAGTTTGATCTTATTTTAAAAAGATGAAACAGCTTTGGGTGTTGGGTGCATTGATTTCGACGCGATGTGCCTTGGCCCAAGCGAGAATATTGTTAAGATCGTTATTCAATGATCTAATCATGGAATCTCGTCTGACATATGCGGCATTCCCTTTGGAGTCCGCAAGAGTATCAAAGGAGAAAGCGAAATCAAGGATAATGTTATCGGCAAAACTATGGATGGGATTGAAAGTAAGGGAAAGGAGATAATTAATGAAAATTAGGAAGATAGATGGAGATATATCAGAACCTTGGGGAACACCAGCAATTTGAGGGATCGGTACCCTCTCCTTTTTTTGGGAATTGGCTGAACGCGGGCTAGTTTCCAAACAGTGGGAATATTCCCGTCGAATAAGACAAGCAGATTAGTTTGCACAAAAGCTTAGCCAAAGATGAGGTGCAGTTTTTAATTAATAGGGGACGAGAAACCATCGGGACCTGAGGCTTTGCAAACGTTGGGCTCCTTAAGAACTTAGAATACATCCTTCGTACGGATGTGTATATTGGCTCTTGTACACATCCACACAGTGGATGCAAAACAGGTATCTGTGAAGAGGGAGTCAGCAACCACTTCACGATTTTTGAGTAGTGAAGGTATATATAGGAACTTGGGAAGTTGTTCCTTATCGCTTTGGTGAGAGATCAGAAACCTTTGCTACCTTTGCGGCTTGCTAAAATTCTCTGCTTAACACTTTGCGCATAACGAAATTATTCTCTCTGGACAATGAGCTTGCAGGTGTTCCATGCAGTCTTGTAGACTTGTTTCAGCTCTGGACATGGATACAAATCTAATCTAGTAGGGTCTGCGGCAGAAGATGCATTTTTAATACAAAGTTAAAATTCAATCGAGCCTGACTGATTAATTGGAATGGAATTGGAATTCGCCTCCAAGAACTAGTGCTTGAAATATCGCTCCAAAAATAGTACCTTGTTCTAGAACTCCCATATGAGAACAAATTGTTCTGTCGATTGAAGCGAACTATTTGTACTGTGCGCTTCATTTAAATCTTTCTATGAAAATGTATGAGGCGTTCTTTTGTGTATCTTTTGTTCTGCTCTGTTCTGCGGACACAAAAGAACACAGCTAGTGATGCACTGAGCTCTACTTCGGGTAGAACCGAAAAAACTAAAAAAAAACCAAAACTAATTTTGCTCCAGCTTGAGCAAAACAGCTTCCTGTAAAACTCTATAAAGCCACCCTAAGTCAGAAATATAGGAAATTTTAGTTTTTCCGATGAATCTTTAGTTTAAAGCTTTAGGATTTATTAAAAAAAATATGTAAGTGGGATATTTAAAAAAACTCCAGGTAGAATAACGCTCCGGTGTGGAGATGGAGAGATCAGATGGAATTTTGCTCAAAAAAAAGCTAATCAATAAGGAGTTTAAAATATAATGATCCAGAAGGAGGTCTTTAATTTTTTAAGTGTTTTACTAAAAATTTTATTTATTTTTCCCGAGCGGGAATCGAACCCACACTTATTAGAATCGGTCAATGATGGAGAATAGAAGAATTTTTAAGAACTTTTATTTTTAACGATTCTAAATCAAATCTAAAATGCAAGAGGAAAAAACAACCGCCTCGTCTAGGGTTTGAGGCCGGGACCTTCCGCTTTCCGGGCGATTTGATTTAGAATCGTTAAAAATAAAAGTTCTTTAGAATTCTTCTATTGTCCATTTTAGTAAAAGTATAGGTACTAAGCTATAAAGACTTTTATTAATTAAGGTCTCTTCATAAAATCAAAACTGTCTTCGCAGACTTTAATATTTTTCAATCAATCAGAACGGTTTCCAGAGACTTTTGTTCATTTAAGTTTGAATAAGTACTATCTACACCAACAGCATATACTTACAGACATATATGACAAAAACATTTAGGTATATTTAATTAAAGATAAAAATTACAAATTAATAACTAACCTTTTTTGTCACTATTAAATCATCGCAATGAAAACATTCATGTGCTTAAAGTTTTTTTGAACAAAGGACAACATCACTGAAATTTCCCAATAAGCATTGTTTTCCTTTCAGTTATTTTCACATTTACATACATTGTTAAGAGCGCGGCCTTAGTTCGTTATTCAAAACACAGTATTTCAAATATAATTCACGAGTTCTCAGTTATTCAACTCTAATGTTTACTTTTATAAAATTCGAAAACAATTATCAATCAACTCAACTTTAGTTATCACTGTCAATCAATCAACTCAACTTTAGTTATCACTGTCCCGAACGGGAACGAACTGAAAAGAATGCAAGAAAGTATAATACCCGAAAATGTTCGTAATTTACGATTTTAATAAAATAAATAAACCACTTTAATAAAATAATTGCACTTTAACGAAATATCCGCACATCCACACTTTGATTACAAATAATGACGTTTAGCTCCGAATCGCACCGTACAGAGATACAAGTTATTCTCATTACAAACCACGTTCCGCCATTTGGGTCCGAATGCATATGAAAGTTTGGTACCAGGGAACACAATACTCTCTCTCCTCCGTCTATCTTTCTTATAAAAATGTATTCCAGCAATATGCTCGCTAGAATAACAATAAAAAGTTATTAATAATAAATTTTGTAACAAAACACCTTTATTTAAATTAATTATTTGAATAAAATTGAATTCAAATACCCCATCTATTGCTCAGTAGGCACAGCACAAATAAAATTACCTTAATAATGACAACCCCAATCTAAATATGTTTGGTTACTTCATTCAGATTCAGAAAAGAAAGGTTAGGATTTCAGTTATTAGAGAAGCAAAGCGCTAAAAGCATTATTCCACCCCGATAGCATCATCGTTAGAAAAACGTTTTGTCCGACTTTGTATGTCGTGTGTGATATATTTTGTGCATTTTAAATAAATTCTACATCGACATTCCGTTCATAAAGAGTGTTTTCTTTAAACTTAGCGTATTTTTGTAAGCATTAAAATGTCAGGAACATCCCAAAAACACCGAAATTTTGTTGCCGAGCCAATGGGTGAGAAATCTGTTACAGAATTAGCCGGAGTGGGTGAAACATTAGGAGGTCGATTAAGTGCAGCCGGTTTTGATAAGGTAAACTGAAGCAAACCTTTTAAAAGTAATGTGAAAAACGAAAATCGTAATTAAGTGTAAAATCCTCTCGATAGTAGTAAATTTTCTAGAACTTTTAAGAATTATTTTCAATCAAAGAAAAGGTGACATTCTGCTGAAATGTCAATCGAGTGGGATGTTTTTTTTTTAAGTGTTGCCATCATGTTTGTATAGAAATCTGTTAAATTTGAATTTTTTTCTTTTTTTATTTTAGGCTTATACAGTTCTTGGACAATATCTTATCTTAAAAAAGGACGAAGAATTGTTTAAAGAATGGATGAAGGATGTGTGCAATGCTAGCTCAAAGCAAGCTTCGGATTGCTACCAATGTCTGAATGATTGGTGTGAAGAGTTCTTGTAATTTTTATGGTTCTAGATTTCTTTTTTTTTATTTTTTTTAAATGCTATACACTCATAGGATAAGGAAGATAATTGTTTTCTTTTAATATTTTATGTCATTTCCCCGTGTGTGTTCTATTTTAACAAAAATATATTAATTCTGTACAAAAAAAAAACGAATAAAATTCAGTGCTACATATTTGTTGATTTTTTTTTTTATTTAGGTTGTTTGCGTGGGAGGTGTGCCAAACGCCAATTATGAAATTAACTTTAAATAAAAAAAAATTTCGACGTCATTATTATTATAAAAATAGTATACGAACTAAAAGGAATTATCGGAAGATCGGTGCTACTAAATATTACAGCAAGCGATTGTAATTGGAAATTGCTTAACAAACCAATCCAGAAGAAATATGTAAGCGCGTTCCCCATCCAGAGTTACTTTTGTGGCCCTGGAATAAAGGGATCACGAAGGTCTTTTGACCAGGGAATAGAATAGAATAGGAAAGCGTTTAAGAACCTCAGCTTACTAAACGTTGGGTACATCGAGTAAGTTAAAGATAGTTGGAATTATCGATAGAATACAAAATTGCTTAGCAAACTAAAAAGGAGCAATGAACAGGCTGATTTCATCAGAAATTAAGATTAGGAAGTCAAACAACAGAGAGCTTAAGGTTAAGCCTGACAATGCTGAATAACATAAGAAGGAGAAAATAAAGTAAAGTGCAAAACAATGAGATGGATAGAGTAACAGCGAGAAACTAGTGGAAGTACTATGAGCCTTGCACCATTAACATAATGATGCTTACAATACAAGTAGAACTATGAAAAGAGGACTTAATTACAACAAAACGATTAAACGCTAAAACTGTATAAAAGTAATATGGACTACATTTCAAAAGCCCTGGGCTCTACCCCTACCGTATTCCAAGCCGAGGAACTGGCCAAAGAGGAACTATGCATTATGAGAGCCAAAAATGGCTCCACCATTAATATCCTCTCAGACAGCCAAGCCGCTCTCAAGACCTCAAAATCCTTCACTATTAAGTCAAGGATAGTCTGGAAGTGTTACAAACCCTTAAAAATTTATTAAGGAGAAACGGCCTAACCAAAAGAGAAGCTCAAACACCCTTTGCTAGACCAAAGTCATTTTATGGTACTTCAAAGAGCTACCCTAAATATCTGGAAGAACAATCAAAAATCCCTTTATTGGGAAAGGCTACAAGGACTTCGTGAGACAAAAAAGTTTATTGACACCACTGGTGCAAAAACAAAGGAACTCCTACTTATTAGGAGAACAGAGCTCTTCTCAGGCCATAGTCCATTGAGTTATCAACTAATAAAGATGGGCTTGACCGAGGCTTCATCTTACCGCTTCTGTCAGGATGCTCATAAGACTTCGGAGCACTTGCTCTGCAATTGCGAAGCATTTTCCTACACTAAACTGCGTTTGGAGGCTAACTCCCAGAATGGTACTAGACTTAATTGATGGTATAAACATGGGAGTAAATCGAACGTGGACTCACAAAAGATCTTTCAGGTAGCAGTGAATGCGATGCCAACGCCTGCACATCTCTCCACAAATCTAATCTAATTATGGACTATCACTAAAAAGTAGAGAACAGTAGTAAGGGTAGTTACAGAGTAGCATTAATGGTTAATACGAGCTTGCACGAAAATGGTAGCTGTAAGATGGGACAAAAAGGTAGCGTAGGTAGATTAAAAGAGCTTCAATTGAAATGATGACTGCCAGTTGTAACCAGATTGAGAGCAATTTGACAATTAGAGGGGAGTAGGGAAGCATAAGAATTATCTTAATTATAAACTAAAGAAATACTTCGTGAGCATGTGGGCGGAAAGATGAAGGAACACCACGTAAGAAGCCAGAATGCAGGCCAACCATATGGTGCTTGGTGACTCGACGGAAAACCAATAGTTGAGATTAGTGGCTGGGACAGACTCGAAATTAAACAGAGAGGCAAGGAAGTGGGGAGAGGGAAGCATTGCATGTCGAAGCAGCAAGGCTTGTGGCTAGAATATGGGAAGTAGGCTCAAAATAGCAAAATAAACATTCAATTAAAAGTTTTTGAGTCACACATAATACTAAACAAAAAAAATAAAGCAAAATATGCAGAGTGGCTATGAGCTAAGTCAGATTAGAGTGGGACTAAAGTAAAAGCAGAACTAGCTCCTAGGGCCTCAACATATAGCTAGCAACAGCATTTGAATTTTTTTTGCATGTTTTAATACGATGTGGACTTGACGAAGTGTTCCGTAACCAAATATGTAGCCATAAAAAAACAATCATATTATAGGCTGGGTTCTTACTGAGAAAGTTAACAACTACTATCTATTTCTAATAAACAAAAAAATACTCCCGGCCTGAGATTAAAAGCAGTTTCCCCTATATGATCCCATTAAGTTTTTAGCAGGGTGAGTGGCCCTTCATTTGCTCCGCCTTTCTTTATAGTTCAAATTCTGTTTAAAAAAAGATGTGTATCGTTTTGGATGAAATTTCCTTGAAGTCATCAAGCTTTAGATAATATGAGTCCAAAGCCTGGAATCTACATGGAGTAGAGGATTGATATGCCCCTACGCTTCATGCTTAAAACATAAATCCTGGAGCATGCCTTGATAAGATATATGTAAGAGTTTGGTATGTCCAGTATAAGAAATAAAGTTGTGTATAATGGTGAATAATCTTAGTCGAGTGGTTTCGTTAAAAAAAGGAAGACAGCATAGAGCGATCGGAATCCATAGTAAACAGAAGTAAATCTAGATTTTTGATATTCAATCTCAATATTTATTGGGTTTTGAAGGGATTCTTCAGAGTCAGACCATTGCTATGCTAGTCGACTAATTGGCAATCTCCTCGATAGTCTTGTCGATGATTGTAACGGTCTGTATATCATTAGCATAGATGTAAAATCGTATTTTATGGAGACCGGCAGAGACCGTAAAAGCATAACTATCTGGAATAAGTAGGTATACCCATGCACTTAATTATAAATGGTCTAACTGCAAAACATTTCACAAACGGTAGAAGATCAAGTGCGGATGAAGTTTGAGATTAACAGCGTATGAAGAATATACATAAATAAATAACAAAAATCATTAATTAAAATTAATTAATTTGAAAAGAAATACAAATACAGAAAATAATCAATCCGTTGAATTATCGTTTTACAAAATATCGAATTATAAAATCATCGAACAACAAACCAATGACTCAAACCAATCGAATTTACTATTCAGTATACACAGCACGAGTCGACGGCAGCATATAACACATGCTCATCACGGCTCAACCCTACCGTAACCATTCTATATTCATTCCGAGTAACAAAGGCGAATTTTTACGAGGGTAGAAGAAGGAAAGTTTTTTGTGGTTCTCTCGTAAAAGATTCACGGCAAATTAATAAGGAAATTATGGAATTACAATTGTACTGATCGATAATAAATCGTTGTGAGTGATTTTAAGTGTGCATACCTGTTATAAACCGGTTAAGAACTTTAACTTTCGGAACAACCTCTTCTCTTCTACATCATCCCGTTCCGACCCGACGGCTCGACTCGAATATTGTGCAATTTTTGCAATTCGCAAACTTTGAACGTCTCACATAAACCATAGGAGGAAAGTGTACTTTTGGGGCGAAGCAGAAAATATGAGCTGACAGTAATTTTACAGTATAATTTTGTAAAAACCTACAAACTGCAATGAAAGAATTAAATCTAAAAATGGAGTAAAAAAACAAGTCGCAAAATTGATTGATTTTCTCTCTACAGAATTTACAACAAACAAGAAGAAGACAAGACTTCTTTTCTCTACACATGCCACTTTTTTTTCGGTTTCGTTTCGTAATATAAATGGTGTAGATTTGTGTGCGGGTGTGTTTGTGCGAAACATATTTCGTTGGATAGGATAGGGGTTGTGTATTATTAAATAGAGTAAAATATATAGATCTATATATGCATAAGAAAGAACAAGAATTATTATAGTATGCCACAAGCCGCCCTTTCTTGAATTAAAATAACGAAAAGCAAAGATATAGTAAAAGAAAAGGAAATAAAATTTGACGGCTGTTTTATATTATTGTGTGTGTAACGTAATGTGATTTCTAATATTCTTATATCATTCATCCCCGCGGCCAGCATAGAAAAAATCTCACTACACTAAACTCGGAAAATCTGTGCGCGCGTGTGTAACAATACAATTTAAATTTAAAGTATATTCATTGTGCGTTAAAAAGAGCCAACTATATATACATATATATTTATAACCACTACTTACAGTAATCGAATATATTTTATATATATAAAAAAAAAAAAAAAATTCATGGTAAATGTAGTAGTAAATATGGTGGACATGTCATGAGAAGAGGAGTTAAACTTGTGTGATCTAAAAATTTATTAAAAACACTGTAAATCCCGTGAAAATAAAGTTATTTTAAGTTAATTGAAACAAAATAAAGGGCGCCAGTAAATTAATTCGATAATATCACAATAGTACACTCAATGGATTTGTATTTTCAACGATTTACAAGAAGCTATTAAAGCCACATTCAGTTCTTCCTTTTTTTTCTCTCTCTCCTTCTGGTGTAACTATATAGCCTTAAAAAAATATTTTACTCGGTTAGAAAAGTTTATTTTTCTGTGTTATCTAGTGGATTAAAATTTCTTTAATCTGCTTTTTTTTTTTTTTATTTAAAATATTTATTTTAATTATTCTAAAATCAAACAAACTATGGATGATAATAATTCTTCAGTAAATTTGTCACATCAAAACGGTAGTAGCAGTGCTGTTGGATTAGGTGGTGTGAGTGTTTCGTTAAGTGGAAGTGGTAGTGGCATTGGGATTAGTAGCGGCAGCGGAGGACTAATTGGAACTGCAACGGCAACAGCTTCACAAATTCAACAACAACAAATGGGTACTAATTCGGCAGCAACAACTGGAATTAATAATAAACCATCTACTGGTGGAGGAGTAGTTGGAATTGGAAATAGTATTGAAGACGGTAACAACGGCGGTGGTATATCCAATAACCAACAGACTACACCACAGTATACTATACCGGGTATATTACATTTTATCCAGCATGAATGGTCAAGATTTGAAAATGAACGTTCCCAATGGGATGTGGATAGAGCTGAGTTGCAGGTAAAAAAAAAAAAATATCTTCTAGTAGTAATTAGTGTCAGTTTATCTGTTAAGTCTGTTCTTGTTTATAAAGCGTGGACAACATTTGTAAATTGGCATGTTTGATGACAAAAACAAGGTGTTGTCACACCGCGCATCACACGGTCATTTTTAATCAGAAATTCATAATCTAGAAAAGTGAAAATTTTCTTATTTTCTAATTTGTTTATTTCAAATACTTGGAGTTATCAAGAAAGTGCAATTTCTATTCTATTCTATTATTTATGGGATATTTTCATTCTATTCACCTCTCCCGTCTTTATTATCCCAATTTCATACCTTTTCCGCTCAGTGGCTTATTGTTTCTTATCGATTGATTGCTTTTCAAACCAAACTGGAAACGCGGACACGAATTATGTATACAGGTGTATACCTACATAATATGTAGGTATATAAAATTATGTATTCGTCTTAACTAAAGTGATAGTCCACACCTAATTTTGCAAACAAGTGAAGATTTTAACAACTGAGTCATTGCATATTCTTGATTAAACAAAACTTGCATTCTAAAATAGCATTAACATAGATATGAGAAAAGCTTATAATAACGACAATAATATTTTATGATTACAATTTAAAGATTACAATTTTCTAGCTAATGTACCGGTGATGTTGGTATTTTTCTTATGAAGTCATTTCCATTCGAATAACAATATTTTTACTATCGACGGGTAGGGCGATAACAGCAGATTTATGATTTTTCAATCATTCCAATTTTCCCGGCGGGCGGTTCGTATAATTCTAATGAACTCATTTCCATTCATTAAAACTATTTTCAGATATTCAATTCAATTTAATACACAAAGCAGATCATTTATTAATAAGATTTTCAACCTCATTTTAGTTTTCTGTAGGTCTTGATTCCTTTCCTCGCTTAGAAGTTGCATGCCTCCTTTCACTAATAAGGTTAAATGTTGTTCTTTAACAAATAATTCTAAGACAAATTTTGCAACTATATTGAAATCCTTATCTCGATTCAATATCCAAGAAAAAGGTGGCCATGCAATCGCTACAATTCTACACCTATTGACCTTATTTCGTTCATATCTACGCAATTTTTAAAATATATTTGTTTAACTCTAAGCAAATGAAACAACCACAAACTAATCGCAAGCAAAACTGTTATAGTATAAATTTCGTCTCCGTCATCATTATGATTGGAGATTAGTTAATGGCATGATCTTACGTATCGCTGCTACCTTATCTGTAAACTATTGGTGAATTTTGGGAAAATCATAGTTGCACTACAGCTCTTCTCAAAATGACTGATTATGTAAGAATTGCTATGGACTCTGACTTGATTTTTATTTTGATGCTTCATGATTTCTCTAAGTCCTTTGATTCAGTTGATCATGCAAAATTATGTTATAAACTGAGTAGTAAACTAATTTGCAGTCACCTATCTATCTAAACGAGATCAAAGGGTCCCAGTGAATGGGTTTCTCTCTAGCTGGATCAGGATTAGGTGCAAGGTACCACAAGGGTCTATTCTCGCTCCATGTTTTTTCTCGCTGTTTATAAATAATATCGCATTAGTACTTCATCACTTAAATTTACTCTTGTAAGCAGTTGATGCATAGTTAAAACTGTCGCTGACCGTTGGCTAACTATGTAGAGTTATTGAGATTTTGGAAGTCGTCTCATCCTGGTTCTTAATCCAGTTAAGTCTCAGTCTATTATTATTTACATTATTTTTCGCCTATTATTCTTAATACTATGATTATTCTTCCATACTCTGATTTTATAATATGTAAATGCAGTGGTGGGGTGGGTAATATCAATGGCAACTTATGTAGCATGTGGCCATCTGCTTTATTCACGCCACAACAGGTTCGACTAAAGCTCGTTAAAACCTTGCTGGTACCCTTAGGTATGTATGGAGTGGTAGTTTATGGCTGTATGAAGGCAGTATGCTCGGGCAAACTTAATGTTGCGTTTAGCTCGTGAGTTCGATACGTTTTCAATCTTCGGGGATACGATCATATATCTTCCTTTACCAACCATATGGGATGCAGTCTGCATCAATATTTCCAATACAGTACAGTATTCTTTCTTTTCTGCTTAATGTACATGAATCAACGGTATCTTTTTGAAAAACTTAATTTTGTCCAGGTCAAGATCACTAATCGTACCCAGATGTCTTCATGCGATTAATCTCTGGAACTCCTTGTCTCTTGACATCAAACGTATAAACAATCTGGCCGCCTTCAGGGGTGAAGTTTTCGACCACTACAGACCCTGTTCATCGAATTAGGACCATTAAGATTTTCTCAAACAATCTAAGTAATATTATATAAAGAAAATTAATATTTTTAGATTACTTATTTATTTATTTATATGTATATAATATTTTTTTTCCTTGTACATATCAATATTTTGTATGGCCACCCTTAGAACTAATAACTGCCTTTATCCTGTCTGGCATACTTACTATACACCTGCCTATCAATTCTTTAATTTCACAGCTATTTTGCCATACTTCTTTTATAGTATTTCCTTTCAGGATTTGTGTCGTAGGATTAGGAGAGGAATAAACATGAGATATTAAGATACTCCAGACATTCCCTATAGGATTAAGGTCGGGAGAATTGCCTGGCCAAGGAAGAATCGGAATATTATGGGAATTTAACAGGTTTTGAATGGATCGAGTGCGATGACAGGGCGCACCATCATGCATAAAGGTATAGGATATATCAGGGGAATTCAGGGAACTAAAATCTGGTAGTAAAGTTGTCTGTATCATTTGCTCGTACTGGTCCTTATTCATTGTCCCGTTGACAAAGAACAGCTGTCCAGGTTCCCTGCCGGAAATACACGACAATATCATTGTGGCTGGTGAGTGCTTGACGGTCCTCACGACGCAATCTTTATTATATCGGTCTGTGGGCCTTATTCGAACAAATTGGTGGCTCTCCGTTACAGCTTCAAGCCTGCACTCGTCGCTAAATATCAGCTAAACAGAACGGAAAGAATGCTTTATTTTAGTATTGTACCCCTAAGCAAAAATAAATAAATTAATATGCTTAAGAAATGTTAATTACTTTTTCCAGTCATTCACAGGATAATTACAATGAGTTCTTGCCCATTGCAGCATGGATTGTCGCAGCATTTCCTTTGTGAGCTTAGGTTTCTTTACTGGTCGCCTCGATTTAAGGTTAACCTCGTATAAGCGTCTCCTTAAAGTCATTCTCGATATTTGAATGAAGCTTTTTGCTGCAGGTCTTGTTGCGAGCTTCTTTGAGATTTGAAACGCCTTTCGGAAGCCTTTACGACTATTCTGTGGTCTATTCGTGGTGTTGTTTTTCTTCTATCACGACAATTTTGACGCTTGTTGCTTGCTTTCTCTTGATTTTCCTTTGATGTTTTCGATATTGTCATTACCTTCTCTCTTCTTCCCGAAAGGAAAATATTCATGTTTTTAGCAAAGGAATTATAGCAGATTTTTTTTCAGTACTAATATCCTTACACTTTCCCATTTTGGCCCTTTTCAAATTTCCGCTATTTCACAAAATAAAACCTCTCACGTTTTCCAAAAATAATTGAACACAATATTCACCTCACTTACAAATGAATGCTTATGAAATAGCTGCCAAATCACGACTAATTTTGCATTGTTCCGATTAGTTTATAAAGTGCATATGACCATTACCAAGGTTCGCTATACGAAGCGGCAGGTAAAAACATTTTCAAGGAAGACTGTATAAGAATATATAAATTACTGCTTCTCTGTTTATCTGCATCTAATTCTAAGAAATTCTAGGTATTTCTATTCTTTGCATTATGTGTATTTTACACTATTCTCTGAGGCACCAATGGTTGCATTGCATCTTATAAGTAATAGTACAATACGTGAATAAAATCTTTTAATGAGTTTATATTTATATGCTCTCGAATATATTTACTTTAACCCTTCCTTACAATTAATATCAGACTTTCTTTTCTCTCTATTTTGGCATAGTTTAACTTACTTAGCTCCCCTTTAATCATAGCTTGGAAAAATGCTCAAAGAATCTTCCATAGAAACCTAGATTGAAAGTTTCTTGTTTAATTTCAAAATTCATGTAATACTACTTTAATATCCTTGTTTCGTTTTTATATTAATTGATATTTTATTATCTCTTACTTCGAGCTTATCCGCTTAATCTCAGGTTTATTTCAGGCTGATTTCGACCGTTGTTTGTAGAAACAAATCCCAGTTTAGGCAGACATTCCAGATCAATATTGCATATACCTACTAACTAACGAAATTTCAACAAAAAGTAGAAGCGGTCAAGCTTTTAGTAGATTTTTTTCTTTCTTTTTCTTGAACAGATTTTATGCTAATACCGGCAAGGTGAAATATGGCGAAATGATTACCACTGCCACAACAGACTTATTATAGTCGAAACATAAACATTTGAAGATTTATATGAACTCTATCTGGGCAAAGGTTATAGTAAATCTATCAACAAGTATTCTCACTGCCTCATCTTAAGTAAATAAGTTTCAGGCAAACGAATTTGAAGTTCTTAATTTAAATTTTCTTAGGAATTCATTAGTGCATTTTTCTTCAGAATTTTAAGCCTTCTTGTTGGTCGAAAATAGATTTCAAAAGCTTTTAGTTTGCACATTCTAATTTTATTTTGTGTTTTTTCTTTCCGACTCAAAAGCACGCAATTGTTACGTATGTATTTACAAGCATGCTTTTCCGAGGACTTAGGCAGCAAAACCCTCAAGAATACTTCATGAAACAGAAATCTACATAGATGTGTGCGTTGGGAGTCCGTTCTCTAAAATGTTCTATATTGATACTTATGGAAAAGTGCCAAACATTGACTTTATATTTGCTAGAGAGCCTAAACTATTATCCATATAGGAAAATAGTCTTCTAGTCATTTTCAGCTTGGTTCCTTTCCTTCACAAAGGCAACACTTACTATATACCACACTTAATAAAATAGTTTTGATTACAAAGTAATCTTACCATTTTACGCTCCTAACTATCAGCTGAGTAATAATTGCACGGCATGCCATGACGGCACAACGTCATAATGATTACTCAGCTGAGAGTTTTTGTTTGAGGAATCGTAGTCATTTGGTTCAAATAAATTTTTTTATATAATTTTGTTAGGAAAGGTAGAAAATTTTTATTTCGGTTCGGAAGATAAGAAAGCAAGCTTAAGATTATCAGAACACAATTTTTCTGTATGAATAGTAGTTTAGGGCGGAGGAGCTATTCAAATCAAACTTTTGTCAGTTTTACATAAGATCACTGCAAATATTTTAGAATGTTAGGACTCCATTGGGGTTCTCATGTGATAGTGAAGGTGTCTGTTTCATGGCTTGTGAAGTATTCTCGAGGGTTTTGACTTAGGAGATTAAGTGTCACTTGAACGACACACACATAGATTTCTGCAATATTGCATTTTTTTAGTTTACTTATTAGTTGACAGTGAGGTTGTAAGTCTCCAACATACATAATTAGGTTTCTTAAATAACTCGGCATATCGCCTGATTTAATTCTAAGGGCCTGTCCGGATCCAAGTCTTCGTCTTATTATTATAGCTAGTGACGTAACATAAAAAGCTCAGCTATTATAATAGTTAGACGAAGACGAAGCTAACCTGTTCGAATTCGTTCGTTTGTGCAGCTTGATTTCACAGACAGCAAACAAACATAACCTCACAATACGTTTTCTATTTAAATAAGTCAACTCGAACCCTCACTCGGTGATCAAGCTAACCAGACGTCAAAACTGTTGTACAAAGTAGTAAAGCTCGGTGGCATAGACAAGGATTCGAATAGAGCTTGTCTCGATGTTACGTCACTAGCTGTAATAACAAGACGAAGCCGAAGACTTGGATCCGGACTGGCCCTTAATATAAAAATTAATAAATTCATTATAATTAGCTGCTTAACACTCAACCAACACAAAGACTTCAGCATAAATAATATATATGTATATCTGTTGCACTTTATAATAACTGTCATTGCCCTATTTTGAAGTTCTATAGCCTTACAAAAGAATTGTTATCACACTTAAATATAACTATCGAACAATATTCAAAGTGGGGCTTAATAAGTACGTTATACACATTAATTGCACTTAGTAGGTCTAATTTATTTCTTAGTATTCTAAAATAACCTATTTTCTTTGAAATCTTTTTTGCAATGTAGTCTAAATTTCTTTTAAATTTTAATATCTTATCAACAATAATGCCTAGTAAGTAGCATATATGGCACAAGAACTAGATGCCGCATGGCATACTAGAGTAGAGTATACAGATTGTGAAATTAGTAGTGCATTCTGGAATGGACCATAACATGTTTTAGAGCGTGACGAAAGAAATTGTTTTTTATAAAAACAGTTTTGTATACATTTGATCGACTTCCTCAACACTTCAGATACGAAAAACTATGAATCACTCGACGTATACATCATTTCATATGTAGTGGTCCATTCCGGAATGGACCACCCAGCCATATAAATTTTGTATACTTTTTTGGTACTGCATGCGACATCTAGGTCTTGTGCCATCTATGCTAGTAGATACTTATGTCGATTTCGATGGAACCATTTCAGTGTTGTACTTCTTCTGCCAGTCGAGAACTGGGAGCACTGAAGTCCATCGAACATATTTCTGTCATATTCCTTGTATTTGTGGACGCACGTATTATATACACACGGAACTGTCAAACGTAATAAATGTTGATATATAGGAACAAATTTTTCTTTAAACTTTATGAAAATTACCCAAATAAAACCTTTTAAATTCATTTAACCCTATCGCAGCGGCTTTCCATTTTAGGTTATATTATTATATTATGTTTAATATAATATGAAATATAATAATTAAGTGTTATTTAAAAAATATATATCAAGGGGAGGGCTGGAGGGGGTGGGACATATATGTCAAAAATTCCACAAACAATCGCGACAGTACATATTGACAGAGCAGATAATAATTCAACCTGAATATGTATTTGTAGCACCGAGAAAATATCCAGTGCAAAGTAGGGGAAGTCAGTGCAAACCTCGTGTTGCACTTCTGTTATAAAAGTTGTCCCATCGAACATTTTCAGTGCTGCATTGCTAGAAAAATGCAACACTGGTGTTGCACTGATGTCCCAACGAAATCGAGTTTAATTTCATCAACTTGTTCAATTTGTCCATTATCCATTGTTAAATTCAGGTTAAAGTTATATTTAAATGTCATTTCCTAAACCATGCCCTAAACCAATCTTTTAGTCTCTCTAAATCTTTCTGAATTTCGCGCTGACAATGTTTTGTATCTTTCCCTGTCTCACATAAGAGTGCATCATCCGCAAAAAGAACAATTTGTGAATTTCTTAATACTTTGCCTATGTTGTTAATTTATGTAGTAAATAGAAGAGTTCCGAGAATTGAGCATTGTACAAAAGGATGTCATTATATTATCGGATAGGACATTATTCATTTAAGTCCTTTGTGTCCTATTTTCGAAATATAATTCAAATCTCTTCAGTTCTGTATTTCGAATGCCATAATGTTTGAACTTCTGTATTAATTAGAGCTGAAAATTGGATCCGGAATTGCTAATATCCAGATATCTGGATACCCACCCGGATCTACAAACTATCCGATTCCTGAAATCCGGATCTCATTCCGAACTATACGGATTCCGACTAAGCATAGGAGGGTCAAAATTTCATCCAGATTGCAATGCTCCATTGGGGAAATATAAATTTCATGATATTTGTATGATATATGCAATCTGGAGGAAGTTTTGAAACTTTTGTGCTAAGTCAGGATCCGGATTTGAGAAATCGAATATTAATTATTTCGGATAATACGGATAGCAAATTATCCGGATACCTTCAACTCAAATATTAATATGCTTCTATCTATAGCTGTGTTCTCTTGTGTCCGCAGAACGGGACAGAACAAAAGATACACAAAAGAACGCGGCTTACATTTTCATAGAAGATTTATAAATGAACCGAACTGTACAAATAGTTCGCTTCAATCGACAGAAAAATTTGCTCTCTCCAGTATATGGGAGTTCTAGAACAAGGTACGCAAAAGAACACAAATTATGTTTTCAAGTGCTCTTTTAAGATCCAACAAAACTGCAATGATCCTATTTTTATTAGGTAACTCTTCTTTCCAGTTTAGTATTATTACTTGGTTTAATGCAGTTTTAAATGAGTGTCGCTTTCTAAAATCCTACTGATTTTCCATAAAAAGATCATTTTTGTTGAAATAGATTTCAAGTCTATGCACTATTTTTTCTTTATATTTTCTTGCAAGTTGGTAATACATTAATGGGTCGGAAATTTTCACAGTTATCCGACTCTCTAATTTTTTTAATTGTTTTGTAATATCCCTGAGATTCTCTATCGTTAAGTCTAGAGATTGGATTGGCCATTGTATTACATCAATCTTCTTTTCATTAAGTTCATTTAGTGCTGAGCAATCAACTTGTCGATAATGACGTTGCAAACGGCAACTATGAATCCGTCCTTGCGGGATAGTGTGATTTCAATCTCGTTTCCTTTTACTTCATCAATTTAGAATTTGCCGCTCTTCTCTGTATATAGGAACAATAAAGTGAATTAAATTTTTTTAATGTCCGATGTCATATGTCCTTCAATCATGTATACCATTTCGGCCCCCTGGCGGGGCACTCTACAACTACCTAGCTCGCCTAGGCAGAAGTTCACCGTTGCCAAAAATAGTTGATGGTAAAAGTTTATTTTATATTTTATTAGTAATACTCCTCGGGGCTGGATACTCCTCATGGTACTTCATATTGAGTACAGATGGCGAGACATATCGTTCATCTTAGTATTCTCATCTATTAGATCAAGCAGGCAGAATTCCGAATCACAATTAAGATCAAAAACTACGCACTATATTCCTTGTCAGAATTCTTTATTTTCTCTTTATTGCTCGAATCTGAAGCATTGTACTCATATTATTACTTAAATGAAATCTTAAAGCACAGACAAAAAATACACCGTAAAAAACACTGTCACTGCGTATGGTGTAAAATACAATGTTGACGACACCGTTCGACGTTGTCGTGGAATTTAAGTGAAATTTGAAATTTGTCGCGCGTATAAGGTGCGTCTAGCAAAATTAAGATTTTGGGTTGCGTTCATTTGTATCTTTTAACGTTTATTTCATATGTTTGACTTGATAGATTAATAAAAGTATAAGCGAATAAACAATGCCGTGGAAAATATCGAATTTAGTTAAATAGAAAAGTTAATGGAGGCGGTAAAATGCTGCCATATTTTATACGAAAAAACCCATCCACGTCACTATCCGGCCGAGTTTTATAGAACTCATCATCTTCTATGTTGGTTCTGTTTTTTAAACTCTTCATTAGCCAAAAACGCTGCTAATTTAATTTAGAATACAAATAACAGAATAAATTTAATTGAGGATTGACAGGTGTCGCTCCCATTGGCAGTTTTGGCAGCGTTTTTTACGACGTGATTTGTCGTGTCGCTCACATTGTGTTTTAGCCTTTATTGATGGGTCAAGACGTCCCAAACAAGTTATGTCTGGGCAGTTAAACATAGAAATTTGCTGCACCGTTTTTTTTTTTTTTTTTTTTTAGCCTGTAATAGATCTCCAGAATTTTTTCTGTGTTACCCCATAGACAAACTATACATATAGTGACTCGGCAAGTAGAACAAAAGTCGTAACGCCTCGCTCGAATATAAAATCGACGATGCCTCGACTTGCTGACGTAACCAAAGACTAAGGCAGCATCAGTACTGCCTCGACATGATGTAGGGAAAACCTCAAGTTTTTCTTAGAAATTTACTTGAAATTCTTAGAATTTTTATGCATTTTAGGAGGCCGACAACCGCACACATGAAAGTTTGTACCTGTCTCAAAAAATCTCTAGTCCATCGCCAAAGCGTATAAAAATTCTGCCGAAACATTTTCTGTTTCTATGAAAAAATTTATTGATTCCATACATCAGGCCAAGGCATCGTTGATTTTATATTGGAGCGAGACAGTGCTGCTGGCTTACCCAAAACCACCAAGGCATGAAGCAAACTAAAAATCCTAACAAGAGAAAAAGTTATACTTGGTTTAAGATCAATAATACATATTATAGGTATACCCTAGATGAAAATAAGAGTTAAATAATATGAAAAACCAAAGTTTTGCATGTCAACACCAAATATAAGATAGGACACAGCCGAAAAATTAGGGAATTTTCTTTGTATTCTAGAAAGAAATAAATAATGTCATATACTCTCGTCTTTTGCATGAATGGGGAAAAGAACTTGGCTATGCACTATTGTAGTGCTACTGAGACAACGAGTTTAAAACAAAAACTGAGAGAACTTAGGATTACCCGAATCAAAAAATCTTCTTGAATACCTTAACATCCTTTCAAACTATTCATTATAATGTACATCACACTACCTCAAATTTTTAGGAATAAGATAAATTTCGCTTTGGCCAATGTGCTGAAAGGAGATATAAAATTCTTCTCAAATGAAATTCTCACTTTTCCCAGAAATATCAGAGAATCCAGTATGAGTTTCTCACACTTCTCTCTTCAGAGCAAAACGATTCTAAACAGAAAGCACGTGCTGTTCAAATATCATAGGAATTACACCAACAACAAGCATTGGAATTGTTATAAAAAACCTTGAATAATTCTCTCAATTCTCATTTATTTACGAAAATGAAACATTTGCCATTCTGTTTCGTTGCATGTAATCTGTGCTTTCACATTTTTGTCTTTATTCGTAAAAGTTTTAAAGAGAGTTTTATTTTATTTTATTTTTTCTTCATCTTTCTTTCCTTTTATTGCCGTGTACATTTTAAATGCAAAACAATCGGAAAAAACTTTTGAGTCTTAGCTTGCAGTTAAGTTTACTTTGGTCAACACCAAGAAAGTGGTGGTCCATTTTTTATATGCAATTCTTATGAAAACGCAGTGACAAAATTGAAGCTCTCCACGTCGCGTCGACCTGTTCTTTGGCAATTTCCACATATGTATATATTGTCAAACCAAAGTTATGCATGTCAATACTAAGTAGGGTCCATTTTTCAAATTTTATTTACTATTGTTATGAAAACACCATGTGCCAAATTGCAGCTCTCTACGTGGATGCGCTCTCAGGCAGTGCCCAAATATGTATATAGTGAAAACGAAATTTTTGTATGGCAACTCTTAAGAAGTTGCCACATTGGTAATATTTTCGAACTTTTTTTTTTTTTTTTTAAATAAAGCCCGTGCACGAAATCTCGGCACTCTTAAGTAACGGGTTCTCTAATTACCGCGAGGACAGGCAGACAGACATAATATTTTGCGTGGGTGTCCAATCTATTTTGCTCTAGCAGCATTAGTTTTATGCGTTACAAACGGAATGACAATCTTAGTATACTCTATGATTTCAAATATTGTATAAAAACGTCATTAATAAGAACTGTAAGAATAATAGGATCCAAATGACTGCCTTGAGGTACACCAACAGAGGGACTCGAATGACATAAGAGAATAATTTTTAGATCACTACCTATACCAACTGCGATGTATTGTCTCTGATGATCTTTGCAAATCTAAAAAGAAGGAAATGTGTACACACGTACAAAAGTTGATGAGAAAATCACAAAAAGCTACAAGCATTACCATGTTTAACATTTAACTATACCGTAATACAAAATTTCAAAAAAATCTAGTGACTAATAGGATAAATAGGAAATTGATGTTCGAATTAATATTAAGAAAAAAAGTCAGAAGAGATACTTTTTTTCGCAATAAATAAATAAATTAATTATTTCCACAATGATTATCCTTTATACTATACAAAACAATATGAATTTATCGAAAGACTATTTTCTAAATGAGTTGCCTATTTATGCCCTATTTATGCTTAGTACATATACTGAAAATAAACATCAACCCAACAATAGCAATCAGCCATGATGAAACCATAAATAAATTTAATTTTAGAACTACTTAACGCGCTGCAATCACATAGCATAGTTTTGCACTTGGATGTGTTGAATACAGACGATATAATTGGGCGAATAAATATTATTACTATTACGATTGTAGTACTTATTCATATTTTCTGTTATACATATCTTATCCGCCTTCAATCAAGTAAGTAAATGAGAATTTTGAAGTTCCAGGCAATCACTTTGAAAGGTGTCATCTATAAATCTCACTGACTTCTGAAAGTAAAGTTGATTTTGAACTAATGGCCTCACGCTTCAAAGTAGGAAGAGATTGTAGAAGGTCTGGAATAATATAACGGGATACTCGGATAGAGTGTTTTATGCCTTTATTTTCGATATCCACATTTATTTTGGAAGAAAAATTGTCGACGATCCATAATACCCATAATCGCGACGAACTAAATTAAAAGGAAAAACAAAACTGCGCAGGCTGGATACGCGTTGGTTTGCTCTCCTATCCACGGACGAGATGAAAAGCATACCTCACCTGGATCTGATGCGTTTCATTGAGAGGACAAGAAGATTTCGCTGAGAGGGGTCTTTTTATGGTTCCGTATATACTTGAAAGTATCCAGATAATTTGCTATCCGGAATAATTAGGATCCGATTCCTCAAATCGGAACTATCCGAATCCATGCTAAGCAAAAAAATTTCCTCAAAATTTCCTCTAGATTGCATTGCTTAATTGAGAAAATATAAATTTCATGAGATTTCTGGATCTGGAAGACATTTTTAAGCTGTTTGGCTGATTCCGCATAGTTCGGGATTCGGGTAATATGGATCCGGATAGCATAGTTCCGTATAGAACAGCACCGATTCGGATTTCAGAAATCTTATAGTTCGCAGATCCGGGTATCCGGATATTAGCAAATTTGACTCCAATTTTCAGCTCTAGCTCGGTACAACAAAAGAGCAAAAAAGGGAACCATTGTAAAATCGCTTGTCCGTCTGTCTGTCAGAGATGTGTTTTCTCGAAAACTACGTGACGTAAGAATTTGAAATTTGGCAGAATGTTAGGCCTTCATGACGGGCAATCGGCAGTCAAAGATCATTATATATGTATATATATATATACAGGGTGTTTCACAAGTGGTGGATAATAATGAAGAAAAAAAAAAGTGTATGGCAGAGGGGGTGCATTCTCAACCCTTTCCGAGATAACCGGGGTTAAAGGACTAAGGGTACGTGAAACGTAGGTTTGTACTAAAGCAGTTATATCTCCTAAACGACAAACAGTAGAAAGATAATCGGGGTGCTAATTTATAGAGAACCTCCTGCCCTTTGATTCAATGTGTCAGTGCTTCTTCTACAGTATGTAGTTTAGAAGAAACGGTCTGCGAAACTTAAAGTTTCAGCTTTTGTACCTAATTTTTTTGTGTTTGAAGCAAAAAAACTAAAATAAAAACCTTCTAATTTTGTTTTTCTGTCTTACTCCTGTTAGAAGCTAAGATTGTTTTCTTTAAAACGCATTTTGTTTTAATTTTGTACCTTTCACCGTTTGTGAGTATGACACAAAAATTCTTCCACTACATGTAGAAGAAGCACTGACAGATTGAATCAAAGGGCAGAAGGTTCTCTATAAATTAGCACCCCAACCATCTTTCTACTGTTTGTCGTTTAGGAGATATAACTGTTTTAGTACAAACCTACGTTTCACGTACCCTTAGTCCTTTAACCCCGATTATCTCAGAAAGGGTTGAGGATGCACCTATCGCCTCCTTCATTATTATCCACCACTTGTGAAACACCCTGTATATATACATATATATATATATATTTTTTTTCAATTTTTCATGGGGTGGTTTGGGCGTCCTCAAACAATTTTTTTTTATTTTGTGGGGATCATTTGAAACGAGCTACTTCAAGGTTTAAAAAAAACATAATTTTTGATGAATTGGTTATAAATGCATATATAGCCCAAAATTTGCGAAGGAAATCCCCCCCCCCCCCCCTGGATCTTCTAGGTTTCTGCAGCTAAAATTTTAAATTTATTATCATAGTTAGTACGCTTTTGGTCATACATAACTGGAAAAGGAGTTTTTTGTGTTAACTTATACAACTCTTATAAAATTACTCTTGTGCGCCCATCTGTTTGAATATTATTCCGTTATCATATTTGGATTAGATTTAAATAATTAAATTCGGTTGATCGGCTGTTCATTGATGAAGTTCTGGTACGGAACCCTGATTGCTCGGTCCCGACTCACTCTTAACCGAATTATTTGTTTAGTAGGTTTGCACAATGGATGGAGTAGCCTTCGTGCTTGGGGTATTTCGTACCCTACCTGAGAGTTAAGAAAAACTCCTTTCGGAAATAACTGAAATCACTTGAAATTACTAACTCACTTAGAATTTGCAAAAAGGACTGCTGGGTTCACTCTTGCTAGTGGCTAGATGAAAAAAAAATTATATAATTTCCGCTCGCAAACAGAAAATAGGGAGCAAGAAGAATATTTTTATGCCCGCTCGTGATATTCTCTTGTGTACATAGACTCTAATTATCAAAATCAATAAGAAGATCGGAATTCATTTATTTACTCATAGTTCGATTTACTTTTCAAAACCACAAAATATAATCTCAATGACGAGAAATAATATTTGGACAGTTCATAAAATGTGGGGATTAGATTTTGGTGTTAAATTGGTATCTGGTACATTCAATAGTCAGTTTACAATCTTATCCAAATTCTGGTCACGCTGCTGACTATACTCGTTCAATGATTATTATAAGAATTCAATATTGTAACAGTATAATCTCAGTAAGACTAAGGGTATTGATAAGACTTCAGAATATTTTGTTTTAAATATCTCAAATGATTTTACACCAAATCAGCAGAATTTTTCCTAGCACTTTCATGCTCTCTACACAGAATTACAAAAAGTAACTCTATAAGTATCTATCTATACATGGAACGCACATTCATTATATAAAATAAATAAAAAAAGTTTTTATTTTATGCAAATGCTACAAATTGCGATCAGAAAAGAAAAAACCTAAACAAAGAAATCATGGATGAATTAATGAGTTTAATTATACTGCATGAATATACATACATCCATGTCCATAGCACCTCCCACACTAGCTTGTGCCTTAGATTACTTTATAAGCTTCACTAGAAACTATAAAATTCGATATACAATGGATGATGACGAAGAATTAAAAATTTTCAACAATAAAATGTTATTCATAATTATTGTTGTAACGGTGTTTATGTAATAAAAAAAAAAAACCTATAAGTTACTAGTCGTCAAATTTTATATAAAAAGACTTTGGTTTTTTAATTAAATTCGCTAGCTTGATATATTTAAGTAAAGGTCAGAGTCAGACATGATGCAAACTGGCGAATGTTCTAGAAAATTCAGTTTAATCAGAACGAAGGCCAGCTAGAGAAAATCAATAAGATTGTCACCACCAGAAGGCGATAGTTTTGAATGAATTTATGGGCAAAACTTGTGAGACTTAATGTTGCATTTTTGGTATTTGTGCAATTACTCTCTGACAGACAGAAATTACATTAAAGCTAAGTTTTTAGGAAATAGAAGGATGGAATGACTGTTTTAAGATACTCCTAAGTTTTGTGTGTGAATCGATCTTAAACACAGAGAAGGTTCAACTCTATGCGGCCTACAATCGGTTCTTCAGTAGTATTGTAGCAGTCATGTAAAGTATTGGCAATTTCATTTTTTGAGTAACGAAAACGCTGGGTAAATTTTTTTTTCTTTTCTACTAAATTGTTAGATATAATACGAAACCGGATAGAGAAGACATTGAAAACAAAGAATGTTACAATGTTTTCTTGCATTATCAGTTTCATTGGACGCCTTACAAAATTCGATTTCAACCAGAACATGTTCTGCGTAATATTTTCAAAAGTTTGACGTGCCCTCTACAAAGCTAGAATTTGTCTAAGATCAATTCTTAAGATACCCTAGGATGAATGTAATTTCGTATGATCACCCATCTGATTGATTTCTGATGTCGTTTTTCGCATGTATTTCTAGAACGGTCCGTCGAACAGTAAAAATGATATTTTCATATTCTGAAGAACTTTTCAGTACAATAAAAACGTCTAGGATTGATCGATTTTACCATATATACGTAAAAAACCTAAATTGTTTTATGGCAGCACCAAGAAGGGGTTGCCCAATTTAGTTCATTTTTGAAGCTTTATGTACTATTTCTATGAAAATACCATGTACAAGCTTTCAGCTCTCTACGTCGACGCGTTCTCAGGCAGTGTTCAAATATATAGTGAAAAACAACATTTTTTGTATGGCAGCCCTACAAAGGAGTTGCCCGATTCGTCCCATTTTCGAACTTAAATAGGCATTTTTTTTTAATCTGTGCAAATTTTCAGCTTTCTAAGTTAACGCGTTGTCGAGTTTCGGGAGGACGGACATGCAAAAATAAAAATAGCTTTTAATATTATGCGTGGGTGTCCAACGCATTTATATCTCTACTTACTAGCATTATTTCTAATATATTTTGCTCTACCTAGGGGTTACAAATTGCATGAGAAATTTAGTATACCCTGTGATTTCATCTAGCTAGGGTATAAAATTCGAAAAATTTACCTATTTAAAATAAATGTTACCACCTCTAAAACAATTTGTTAAAAAATTAAGAATAAGGTTGTTAGGAAAATAAGTAGAATGGATTATGCCAGTCAATCCTGGGGTGGTTCTGATCAACGTTTGTTCATGGTCTCGCTTTCCCTTGAGGTCACTTTTGAAAATTCTCCATAATTCAAAGCTGGTGACGCGCACTTAAATGCTCGATAAGAATCTTTTCTTCATGGCTTCATATTTTGATTACTCTAGAATTTCTTAAATTTTTGTCAGATAATGCTATCACAGCATTATCGTTCAAGAAAGTAAAATGTTTTATCATAAAAGTTTCTGTAAATTGAAGAGAAATTAAAGATAACGGAACGGCTGGTACTCTTTTTGTGTTGTTGTCTTAATTAAATGTGTAGATTTGCGCCTTCTAGCATATTATTATTATTATTATTTATTTAAAGACATCTTTGTACATTAAGGGAGTACAATCTTAAGAAGAAAAAATTGTTTACGGTATATAACATTTTTAAAAGTAAATAAAAAGATGGATTAAAGATATATATTGAAAAAAAAATATGCTACAGTAGTTAGGCATTTAGATGTCATTAAATCCCAGATAAAATCCCATTGGGTATACTAAGTTTGTCATTCCATTTGTCCATAGATAGATTGGACTCCAACGCCAAATATTAATTTATTTTGATTTTTGCATGTCTGTCTGTCTGTCTGTCCGTTCGTCCTTCCGATAACTCGAGAACGCGTTTACTTACAGAGCTGAAATTTTGCACACGGCCTTTTTAAAACAAATTTTAGATTTGAGGTCAAAATGGGAGAAACCAGGTAACTCCTTCGTAGCGCTGCCATACACAAAATTTCGTTTTTAATTATACATAGACACTGCCTGAGAGCGCCTCGATGTTGTATATAGCGTTTTTGTAGAAATAGTAAATACGAATTAAAAAAACGGTCAAGAGTGAGTCGGGCTCGCGCAATCAGGTTTCCGTATCAGAACTTTATTAACGAACAGTCGATTGATTGAATTTAATTAAATCTATTTAAATCTAATCCAAATTTGCCTATGACATCTGAAAAATGAATGAATTTTGCAATATTGTGCTAGAACATTAGTAAATTACATTATCGGTTATTGTGTGTATGTAGTGTGTAGTGAGCTCTTTCTAAGCCACACGATACAAAAAAAAGGCCCAAATCATCACCCCCATTAAAAATATAAGAAAATATTTCATAATCCTTGAGAATCAAAATTGTGCGTGTAACGAAGAAATTTCAAATTCCTTCGCCACGTCGTTTACGATAAAAACGTCTCCGACAGACGGACACAAGAGCGATCTTATAAGGGTTCCATTATTTTTATACCATTGTGAAATCTATAGGGTATAATAAGTTTGTCAATGCATTTGTAACACCTAGAAATAAGGGTGGTAGGGCAAAAAAGTTATTTTGATTTTTGCATGTCTGTCCCTCCGTAAGCACGATGATTCGAGAATGCGTTCACTTAGAGTAGGTAAATTTAAGTTCGAAAATGGACCGAATCGGGCAACTCTTTCGTAGGGCTGCCATACAAAAATTTCGCTTTTCACTATATATTTGGGCACTGCTTGAGAACGCGTCGACATAGTGAAAACGATCGATGGTTTTAATGTACTGAAAAGCTCTTCATAATGAGGAATCCTATGAAATTGGTTATAATCATTTTTACTATCCGACGAACCGTTTTGGTAGAAATATATGCGAAAAACCATTCATCTTAGGGTATAATAAGAATTGGTCTTAGACCAATTCTAGCTTTCTTACTTGTTTCTTTTGAGGTACGGAACCCAAAAACATGACTAAATCGGGCAACCACTTCCTGATGTTGCCAAATACAACTTTGGTTTTTCAATTTATTTCACGTTTATTTTCTTCTAAAGTATTATTATTGGTCTTAGACCAATTATAACTTTTTTTAAGCCAGCTGTCCCTTTAACTCGTACACGTATTTGTCTGTCTGTATATTTATTTATATATTTCTTTTTTACTATTTTCGACACTCTCGTAGACCCACTGTTTGTCATCACAGATTCCTGTCGTGTGACAATTGAATCTATCAAAATTTGAACCGGAAATTTCCATGGAAAACGCGGAAAATCTGGAAAAATAATTTGAAAATTTGGTACAAATTTGATTAGTGATAAATCCGTTTCAGGGAAAATGCAATTTTCCGATTTTTCCGAAAAAAATTTCCGGAATATTCCTACTTTTCCGGTAAAAAAGTTTTCTAAATTATGCAGGATCAAGTTCCCTATCAACTGGCATCATTACTTTCTCTTCGACAATGGTAAAAACTTGCAGAAAAATCGAGGAAAATTCATGTAAAACGCTTTTCCGGAGTTTTTTCGACCAAGGAAGCGTTTGAGCGTTCTGCAACCTAAGACAAAGTTGTAGAGCGAAATGAGTTACATAAAGTTGCTTTTGTGGAAAACTCCATGAAAAACCCAGAAAAGCCGGAAAATCATTGGAAAAATTTACATCGATATGATTTTTACTCGAATAAATTTTTTGAAAAACTGATAAATAAGTGTCTTTTCAGCCGTCATAAAATTGTTTTAAAATATCTCCATGCAGCACGTATAACAATTTAGTTAACGTGAAAAAGGCAGAAAATAAAATAAGTAAAAAACGAGTTTTCAAACAAAATTGAGGCCAAGCCGCATGAAAAAGTAGAAAATAAACTTTTCTTCACACACAGAGGTGGACTCAGATTTTTTGATTGGGACATTTCTCTTGAATATTCTTTCTCTTCATGAATCAAATCACTTATTACCTCTGATTGACCATACTGAAATATATCGGTGATTGTCAGCCAATAAAATCTGAGTCCACCTCTGTGTGTGAAGAAAAGTTTATTTTCTACTTTTTCATGCGGCTTGGCCTCAAATTTGTTTGAAACTCGTTTTTTACTTATTTTATTTAATTGTGTATACTGAAGAAAATTAAACAGTT